>VZTX01029431.1:149955-232539 GCA_013400915.1 Pardalotus punctatus
TTTTTTTTTTTTTGTTAGAACAGCAGTTATTGAAAGTACATTATTAAAAGCCAGTGATTTTTGCACATTTTTTTTCCCTGCTGGGTTGAATCTTTCCATGTATGCCTTTCAGTACCTTTTATCTACTCAAAAAACAGGAGCAAGTGAAAGTGAAAATCACGCACATGCAGTTCGTGTTTCCAAACGGGAATGTTTCAGCCTCAACTCAAAGCATGTCTGGAATGCCAATTTCATTACATTACAGCCATGTCATTCATAGCTGCAAACTCTTCTCCAGTGCCACAGCTATTCTCTGGCTCCCAAAGCTGCTGTGTAATTGCTATGATCTCAAGTCCCTTTAGACCAGGAAGAAATACTGTAGGGAAGCTTGGGAGCTGTAGGTTGATCCAGCCAGCATATGATCTGGGAAAAAATAAGGGTGCAAAACATAGAAAACACAGTTTCTCCTAGGCATCATGTGGTATTTCAGTTGGTGGTTTAAAAAGGCAAAGAGGGACTTCTCTTTGATTGTTTTTTTCTTTGGTTTTTGTTTGTTTATTTGTTTTATATATATATATATGTATATATATATTTTTTTTTTAAACTAGTGGCTTTGTAAATTTATCTAATCTCTATTAATGTAGTTTTATATGGAGGTACTTGTGGAGAATTACCTTAATTAAGCCATAAAAATATACATGCCAAACTTTGCATTTGCCTAAGGTTGACAAAGATATTGGGGAAAAATGAGCAATGATTATCTTCCAGCTTGATTCAATATAATTTTTCTCTCATGAAGGCTTCAGAAAGCTCTACAGAAGGAAGAAGATCCCCATACACCTGTCAAAAGGGAAGGTTTGGAGACATCTTTGTGTTTTTGCTGTCTGTATATTCTTGTATTTTTCAGAACTGGATTTTTAGTTGAAAAACTAATTATTCAAATAGTTTGGGAGCAAGAAAATGTAGAAATTGATTGTTTTTTCATGAGGAACCATGTAAAAAATATATTTTTACCATTGTTCAAGCATAAAATGGAGGGAGAGCATGTAAGATGCAATCTGCCATCTGATATTTTGATTCCTCCTTTGCACTGATTGGAAATTAGCAAGTTCTGCCACTGCTAGTCTGTAAGACAGGATTAGAAATGTATGAACCACCATGCCTACACTGAGAGCCAGTGTAGGATGAGAATTATGAACTGAATTCTAAAATTTTAAGTCATAGCAAAAAGAGGTTTGGGGATTTTTCATTTTAACAGTTTTTTCCCCTTTTCCCCCCTTTCTGCTTGTCTATGTAACATGTGAAATTGGAGAAGAATTGGGGAAATATAACAAATATCTTAGATGTAGAGAGTTTCCTGTTTCCACTTTTGTCTGAGCACGGTTAAGCCTGAGGAACTGGAATTATTTCCTAGAGGTTAGACTGAGCAATTTCCATCCTTCCTTCACATAGCAATTTCCATCCTTCCTTCATCTCTTCATGTGAGGTAGATAGGAAGGAACAGAGGAATCTTCCAGCCTGTTCCTCATATGCAGAGAAGGACTCGTTTTGATCTTGTATAATATAAATATAGAGGGGTTGACCGTATATCGTGCTCTGGTTCAAAAATATTTCCATGTGGCCCAAAGATGGGATTGAGAACTGGGATAGTCCAAGTTTGTTCCTAGCTCTTTCAGAAGCAGAAATCAGACAAACTTGTTTGATGTTTTCATGCCTCTGCAAAATGGGGAAAGATACATTATTTAGGATGAATAAAGATGATTTGTTAATATCTGAAAAAGAGTTTAAGTTCTCTAGATACAAAGTGTTGTAGGAAATGTGAGAAAAGTAGAAAAGAGACACTACTGTGCATCAGTCAAATCTTTCTTTTTCCCCATCTATCAACTTACTTTGCTCTAAAATGCCAGCGAAATGTATAGTATTCTAACAACTTTAAGCCTGAGTGAAATTTTTAATTGGGCTAAGTCACCCTTGCAAATTGACCTGTATTCTTTGGAACAGAAAGGCCAGTGAGAGACAGTGATGTACGGCATGGAGTAATGCGTGGTTGGTGCCCTTGGGGAAAGAAAAGTTTCTCAGAATAGCCAAAAAGTTTTCTGGCTCATTATTTCTCAGCTGGAAAGAATGGAAGCGAAGCATTAGTGACAGGACTAACACAGAACATCCCTGCACACATTTCTTCTTCCTAGCATCATTCCTGGTCATTTTTCACAGTTTTGACTAAATACTGAAAGTTCCTGAGGAAGAAAGGGAAATGAATAAAAGCCTCACTTTCCTCATGCTCACTGCAAATGCTGAACGGGCTCTGCACCTTGGAGAAGGATGACAGATATGGCTCCCTGTAACAGCCCTGCACGGACAAGTGCAGTGTGTGTGCTGGGATACTCCCCATCAACAGCTCTGTAAACCATCCATGGGAGCATCAGAGGGGGCTGTGATGGCTGCTGGCTCCCTGCTACTGAAGGAAACAAACTGAAACTGCATGCGGATGGTGCCCTGATTCACAAACATTTCCTGTCTAGGCCAAGGACACCTCTAGCTCTATCTCTACATCTACCTTTACGTCTACAAGGAGCTGATTTCTCTTCTCTCTACAGCCTCTTGCCTGTAAAAGTGCCAATCATTAGTAGCTCTCATTGTTCAGCTCCTGAAATTTGTTGCCATCCCTGTGATGCAGCAAACCCTGTGGCCTTTTTCTACAGATTCATGTCCTGAGCAAAGGCAGAATGCACTGACAATTTCAGCTCAAGTTGTGTCTGCATCTGTACATGCTCAAGTGTTTTCTGTGACAGAGCTAACAGGAGTCACTGTGAAGTTTTTATTCAATGAAGGGAAACATTGATTCAGTTTTCCCAATCTTGTCTTACACAGCAGTGCATGAAATAGAGCCCCAAACCTGCAAAATTAGTTTTAAAGGTACACCCCTACTAGGAGTGGCAGGTCCAGTGAAGACAGGAGTTTCAAAACAAAAAGTTATTCTTGATGGCACAAACCTGTCTCTCCGTTACTTAGGGCTTACATTTTTTTCTTTATTCTCTCTAATGTGAGCCCATCTGACACACTGACACACTGTGAGCGTCTTCACATTTGCTCCAAACCAAGGTCCACAGCAGGATAGTTGCATTTTTGAGTGTTTTCCATCAGGAGTGGTTTCCCATTTTCACACAGCTGGCTATGTTGCATATAGGGACGTCATGATACTGCCCTGTAGTCTGGTGCATAGGGAGTCTTTTTAACCTCTGCTTTGTGTCTGGAAATGCAGATGAATGAAATAGTCTTCCATAAACAAAGACTTAAAAAAAAATCCTCACACCATTTAAATCTACTTGAATGTGTAAATGCACTGATGATCCAGCACATACTGCCTGTAGGGATGAGAAATTGTACTATTGATGAATTAGATATACAGAAAATTTGCACATGCTTTGATTAAAATGTCACTGATTTAATTCTGGTGAAGCAAAGGGTACATAAAGAGGTAAGAATTGTGCTGAGGATAAAATAGTGCTAGATGGTGGCTAGATAAATCAACAAAATATCAAAATGTGTGATCCTGTTTTTTTGGGTTTTTTTAAATAAAAATAGGTGCTCCTGACCATCTCCTGGGGGAATTGTTAGATTCAGGATATTATGTTAACTAGAATTTTGGTCTGACTCAGTATCTTTGTTCTTTTGTTTTTAATAGCTTCAGCATAATTGTTTGCACTTCTTGTTTGAAGAAGACTTGCAGAGTGTGAGCAATCTCAGGCCAACAAAATGTGTCTGTCACTCAAGAGCACAGCTGCATTGTAATGTTAAATAATTTCAAACAGGGTGGGTGAATTTTTTTCCTTCTTAAAGGTAAAAGGGAGGCACTTTTGAAGAATACTCTGGCAGAAATATATAAAAGCAGTGGCATGAATTGCATTATGGAGATGATTCTTTGTCAGCTATGGAGGGCAACCAGACAGCTGCCTTATCATAGCTGTCTAAATTTTAAATCATAAAACTTAGGAGAGATGATTCTTTTTTTGTAGTGACATTTGTCAGCTATTCTCTTTTTATGGCAGCGGAAGATCCAGCACTGGTCCAAGATCTAAGGTGTACCATGTTATAGATATAAGATGAAGAGTGTATCACTTAAATCATGGTTATCCTGTGCATATCCAGGAAGTATTTCTGGTTAGTTCTTGCATTATGTCAAGTATTGCTCTTGCCCCAAGGTTGAAATTTGCTGAACCAAAGTAATGTGTCCTTGGATACATCTCATCTGTAATGCCATCCAGTGAGCATCAGTGAGAGGCTGATGGTTGTTTATTACCCCCTGGGAAATTGCTTGGGCTAATTTATGTGTGGAGCTTTGCTAGATGGGTAAGAATGCAATCCCATCAGTCTCGGTGTGGAGGGGGAGGATTAAAAGACAGCTTCATCTGCCATGACAAAACTTTTCCCTGACATCTGGGCCATTAAAGTAAATGACAGGTTTTACTGCAGTGTCCATCTCAGAGGGACATTGACAATTTGCTGCTTAAAACCCAAGTCACAGCAGAGCACTTAGGTGACAACTGAGACCTTGGCATCAACAGCCAATATTGATAATATACAGCACAAACTCAATACGAAAGGTGGAAAACAGCACAAAGACATGCTTTGTTGGAGTAGATCAACAAATAATGCTTCCTTCTCTGTTGTGCTCCAGGGAGAGAACCTTTTTGTTCAGTGAGTGCTAAAGACAAGGAGGCACCAACTTCGATTTATTCCTGACAAACATGATTTATGAATTAGAATACTTGTTTTGTTACTGAAAGGATCTTTCTGCTCAGTGCCCTGACACGATGATTTCCTTCTAAGATTTTCTGCCCATGCATTTCCTAGCCCCATTTTTACACAGTCTTGTCAGTTCAATAAATCATTGCAGATAAGTAAATCCTTCTCTTAACCTTCTGGGTTGATAGCATTGACAATGTTTTCTGAACATATTAGTCCCAGCTTTTCTAAAAGTAAAGACATGTTGCTTTGTTGTGCAGCACAATAAATACAAAAGCATACTTGTTTCCCTTTTGGGTCAAATTGGTAGTTTTTAACCCTTTGCATTGCTTGCATACAAAGTCTTTTAAGTGCTCAATCAAAGCTTTGAAACTACTTTTGAAGTGCATGTGTGCATCACCATATTTGAGTATTTCGTCACTGAATATAGATATTGAACAGTGCATTAAGCTTCTTAGCAATTTCAGAAACTGTAAAAAAAAAAAAAAGAATAAGGAATCTGTATTTTTAAAGCCTTTGAACTCCTCTCTCTGCTAGCAGAGTAATTTGGTGTACAGTAAGATGGCATTCAAATTGCTTTAGTTTTATCATAGTTATTTTGCCAAAAAGCTACAGGTCTGCAACATGATTCAATTAATTTGACTTAGAATAAGAAAGTAAAGCCTGGAGGTTAATGGAGACTCATATGGAAGGAAAATGGAAGTCAAACTGGACTGTAGAAAAATTGCAGTAGAGATGAAAACATTCTGTTGGAGAGAAAAACAAAGAAACATCACATTGTCTAAATAATATTTCCAATATTTTTCATATTTTTCAATATTTCTCAAAGAAAAAATTTATTTTGGGGTTTAAAATGATTTTTTTCTAACGAAATGCTCAAGTGCTCAAACAGCATTGTGATAGAAGGGTTCTAATTTCTTAGCTCACTGAAATGTAGGCACAACTTCCTCCTCTGTCCAGAAAAAAGATAACTTGTTTTAATTTCATTCCTATGACTATTTAGCAAATATGCAAGAGAAATCTCTCCTGCCCACCTCTCATAGTGATGTCTCAGCCCCTCCCTTCAAAGTTTCATGTCTCCTTTGATATCTATGAATAGCCAGCTAATCAAGCTGTGACATGGGTCTGTGACATGAATTTATTCATGGAGACAGAAACAAGTCAGGAATACAGACATTCCCTTAAGCATTACCGCTTTGTCAGAAAGCTAACCATGAGTTTATCCCTGACAGTAAGTTGAAGTAAGGTCTTAGGTATGTTGATTACCTCTTCCCTTTTGTTAGGGTTTCTTTTGTGGCTTTCTAGGCTCAGATGGCCAACACAGAGATGTATTGCTGCAGTGTTTTCCGTTACAGCAGTAAGTCTTTTCTAGCGTAAATCTGGGGGGACAGGATGGCTGCACAGCTAACCAGGGGCGGGATTCTGTTATGCTTTGAAGGTGTGAGGACTTAGGCTGGGGTGATTTAATTAATTTCCCTGGCTTGCTCCAGTAACAAGGTACCACACATTGTGAGCACAGGTCACCCATAACGAGAGCAGTTGCTATAATTATCTGTCATCATTCTGAAATAGAAGCACTAAAAAAAGCTCTCCAGGCGGGATTTTTTTTCTCTTTTCTCCTTTTTTTGCCTCACCCTTTCAGATGAATAGGTCTTGCCTGAAATATATGAAAAGACTGTCAAGCTATGTCCCACAAGGTAATGCAGCAGGTCTCTGATTGTACTGGACTTTCCTACCAGTGAATCTTTCAACCCACTGCATTTTTTAACGTTGTGACACATCACCTTTTCTCTTTCAAGGTATCCGATCCATATTTAATATTTCCTGGAGCTTCATCTGCTTCCAATTTCCTCTGGACGTCTTGGTCTAAATAGTTGTTACTTAGCTGCCATTCACAGGACATTTATTCTATGTCCTTGATTTTCTATTGTTGGGGTGTGCCAAGGTTTACATCTAGGAGCAAAACTTACCAAATCTCTGTTTAATGTAATTGGCTAGTGATGAGGAATGAATGTAAAATATGCAACATCCACATCTTAATTTTTGATGGAGGATGAGTATACTAAAAAAAAAAAAAAAGAAGAGATAGATGTCTGATGTCCCACTGCATAAGCATCAGCCTGTTCCAGAGCTTGTTGAACTCTGGGGCAAGGAGACTGTTAACATGTGAAAGTTGCTCAGACTGCAGTGTTGCTTTTGCCTGTGATTTGTCTACAGGGAGGAAATAAGCATTGGGTGTTTGAGGTATGTGAAAAGTTTTAGTCTCCTGTTGGATGCTACAGGTCCTCATTGTCAGACAACTAGCTAGAGCAAAGAAGGGGTTTGACTCTGTGACCTATAACTTTGAGCAGTAAGTATACATTCAATTTTCTCATGGTATATGAGATGAACCTCAATTGAAAACACAGGTATGTACAAACCTTAATGAAATTGCAGTAGCCAGAAGTCTGAATGCAGTGTAAAAGGTGCTCTTTGCAAGGAACAGCAATCCATTCTTCCATTAGCCATAGCTACTTATTGCTTGTGTTTTTCCCTTTGAAAAGGAAAGATAAAATGAATGACAACAGGATCTGATTTTGTAAGCTCTAATGCATGAAGATATCTGCACGTGAGTCCTGCTGAATTTTACCAGAGGAAAAAAGAACCAACAAAATTATATAAGGCAAAAATTAATCTGGAGAAGCATTAGATCAATGACATCCAATGATGGTTACTGCATACTGCTTTCATTGCCGAAGGACAAACAAGAAATAGAGATCTGTTCTACTTTATCTGTGAAGGTCAAAGATGCACAAGATCACAGTTGTGCCAGCCACAGTCACAGAGATTGCTGAGCAGTGATGTATCAAAGGCATCTGGCAGGTGCCAGTGGAGTTAGAGAAAGGAATAAAGCTGCTCTGGGGAGGCAGGTACCCAGATATTTGGCAGTGAGACTTGGATTCCCCCCCACAGCTAGAAGGAAAGAGGATGAAAGGATGAGCTGGCAAAGCAAACTTCCTGGTGTACAGGGTACAATGTGCCTGACACCTGCATGTTTTGGAATGTGGACTATTTAACTGCCTGCTAGACATTGTCCGCATCCTTCCTCTGGATAACAAATCAGGTAAAGATCTGGTTTGCACAGTCAAAGACTGGAATGAGAGAATTTGATACTGGTACCAAGAAAAAGAAAGTTAAAAACAGCCACCATTTAACTTACAGTGATGTTTTTAGCTGGCATATTTCTTTTGATGGTAGTAACCTAGAAGTCTATTAAGAAGTAGAATATAATGCTCTCTAAAAATACCGAACATTAAAAACTATCACATTGTTTGAATTGCATTACTAGTAGTACTCCACACTAACATTACAATACTTACCATGAAGCTGATCATACATGCACTTTAATAACTGTTATTATGTCTGCTACTGCAACTCTAGACACACTATGCTTATACTGGAATTTTTAAATAAGGCTGAAGTATATTTGAGTTATTCAGACCAGACATTTTCTACTAGCTGAGGAGGAATTTCTAATGAAATGTTTCCTGATGAAACTTGAAGGCTTCTAGCAAACAGAACATGACATTCACACTCTCTGACATAATTTTCTAGCTCCTCAAAATTTTTCTGTCATCTAGGAAATGGAGAACACTGCTCTGGTAGGGTTTGTATTCTTTATTCCTGTTCTAAGTGAATCTTATGGTACTCATTTAATCTCATTCAAATTTTTTTTTTTTTTTTCCAAATATGTGGATGGAACAGTCCAGGAAAACCCAGAGATGGATCATGGGTCAGTCACATGCTCTGATAATTTTGGTACCATCAGTAGTATTGTGAACAGCTTATGCTTTCCCATTAATGCATCCTAATTTACTGTTTGACTCACTTAAACTCCTGCTCTCCATCTCCTGTTGAAGTTGTCAGTAGGACTCTTCTTTAGTACTGTTTTTTTTCTTATTAGTTGACAAAGTCTGAACTTCAAGATTCCCTTTTTTTATGTAATGATAGCAGAAACTGCTTGGGCTGTAGAACCAGAAGAGTACATGACAGTGTGCAACAATCTAGACCCAGAGAAGGCATTGATTGTTGCTCTAACAACATCTGAGACTCTCTTTCACCCCTACAGTCTGACTGTGTGTCTTACATAACATTTCTGTTTCACTTATTCCTATCGGAGACCCAAAGTATTTCTCTCAACTGCAAAACATTCAAAACCCTTGGGAAACCAAATCAGGGATCTAATTTGGACACTGAACAAGGGCCATCCAGAGGAGCCATTAAGTAAATGTCTCCACATCACTCCATGAAACAAAAATCCATCAAAGATGATGGAGAAAGAATGTTAAAAGGAAAATCTTCACATTTCTTTTATTGGACCTAACACAATGTCTTTCTACTTTTGTTATCAAATTCTAGGTTAAGACAGAAGAAGGAGCAGTAAGGTGAGTATGGAAAAAACTCCAAATTTCCCCCTGTTCCAGAGGGTACTCAAGCCTGTTGAAGACAAAGTCGTTTCCACGGAACACGTATTGTATGTTCCAATAATGGAGTAAATGCAGCTGCATTAGTGTGGTCCTTTGCCTGGGTGAAATTGTTCTGTCAAGATTAGGTAGGGATCATATGACTTCAATTTTAAGCTGAGCACAGTTCTACTGAACCTGGGATGAAGGTAGAAGATTGCATCCATACTGCTCCATTGCCCTGTACGGCCTTTGAGCTGTGCTCTGGCTCCAGGCTGTAGCAGTTTCAGGCTCTCATTTCCCCTCCTGCCCTTGCTTGACTAAAGCTTGGCCCTGATTTAAACAGGGCAAGATGCTGTCATTGATGCAGCTGCCTACTGATGTCGATGACATGGATAGTTTATTCAGCAGATGGTTTTCAGACTGGCATTGACTTTTGGTTTGCTCTCAGCACCCCATCCATCAGCTGAGCACTGCATCAGCAATGCTCTGACACTTACTAAATTTAGACAACTTCATCTGTTTTGGTGGCTCACAGAAAATACGTGCTTTTGTCCTACCAACAAAACAACTACTGTGTTTTTGTCTGCTTGGACATCTCTGCGGGGAGGAAAGGGCAGGATGGGATTTCATTCTTAGGCAAAAGTACACAGGCCAGGGGAGAGAGACAGAAACCAGATTAGTGGACTCTATAGATGCTTGTCTGCCCTAAGGCAGCAGGCAGAAATGTCCAGAAGAACACAAGGTTCCAGGCAAGTAGCCCTTGCACAAATATATGTGTGAGGCAGTACCTGCACCGCAGCCTCCCGTGCCACTCCTGGAGCTGCATCCATGCTGCTCCATGAGTTCAGCTGCCCCCTGACAGCCTGTCTTTCCTCATGCTCATCCTCCCTGCTGTTCAGTGGCCTAGCAGCTGTGCTGTGTTGGTCCCTCTCTCACCACCAGTCCCCCAACAGATGTTCCCTTTCCAATTTGTGAGCTGGCGTGGGGAAAAGTCACTGGCACGACAAAGCAGGGAGGGAGACAAGTGATGTCATCTCTGAGGGCTATTCCTGCCCCTCTTCTCTACAGGGTCTGGCCAGTCAGGACAATGGGGAGAGCTGTGCATGTGGGATTAGGCAGCCATTCCACCTGTCCCTTTTTCTGCCTTGAACATGGGTTAGCTAAGGTCTAGGAGGCAAATATGCTGTTGATGATTTTGCTGTGAACAAGGTGGTTTGTGGATTTTTTTGCATGTGCCAAAGCAAACAACTGAATCATTGCTGATCCTGACTTCTCAGCTTTTTTCTTCCCCTTTATTCCATATTTTGTAGTTTCCCCAAGTGGCCCATCTTCTCCAAGTATCTAGGTTGTGTTGGGGAAGATGAAACAGGAAGGCCTCGTAAATATGATTGCTTAAATTCTGAGTATATGAAACCTGTAAGTGAAATAGAATTGAAAGCAAGTTTCGATCTCTAAAATGCCAAGCCTCAGTTACTGAACAACTGGAAAACAATGCTATGGCCAGCTGTCTGTAATCTCCTTTTTGATTAAACAATGCCCTTCTCCTTACCAAGAGTCCAAGGGTCAAAGCTGACCCTGCTGGCCTGGCAGGAGGGGTCCAAATGGTGATGTAATGATTCTTATAGGCTGTATGTAAATGCTATAGGATTTGTATCTTGTACTGGATTTGTTACTGTAAAATAGAATATTCAGCAGGGAAGCTGTTTTACTGTACTGTAAGGGACANACCACGAATCCATAACAAGGTTGATGGGATGGCATTACAGTCTGGCTGCAAGTGCCTTCTCTCACAAGGGTTTGCCCGCTTCAATTAATTCCTATGGAAATGAGGCTGTGTGAGCACACTCTCAGAGCATGTGTCTGCCTACCTAAAAATTCTTTGCCAGCATCAGTCATATCTGACAGAGGTGTATTTGTCTCAAAGATCAAAATGTCCTACAAGGCTTATGAAAGTGTCTTGTGGAGGAGAGTGGTGCATCAACGGAGGAGAGGCTTGTGTTACACTAGCATCAGAGTCACTAAGGTAAAGGTGCACTGCAAACACTGTTCATGGGAATTACTTCTGGAGTGGAATCATTGCCATTTAGACAAGAGGGGAAACTTCCTAATGACATGCCTATTTTCTTCTGCATTTATATATAATATTGTTTACAGTAGTTATTTTTGTTTTGATGTTGCAAAGTGGCAAAGATGAAAGCATACATTTTCAATGCTGTTCGAAACCAAACACTAAAAGCAAAGCAAGCATGGGCTACAGTAATACAGCTCTTGCACAGCTCTCTGCAAAGCTAAGTTTGGTTTAATGGAGCATTCAAGCTGTGTTTGGTGTCTTTTATCTAAATACAGGAACTCTTCAAAGGAACCCACAGAGTAAGGTGTGTATCACTGGGATCAACTTGAATTAAGAAGCTTGTGGATAGCCCCCTCTTGGATCTGTCATCTGACCATTCACCAATTTTATTTTTTCTGTAAGATATAAGGTGATCTACTGCTTTGTGGGTTAGTATCTCTTTGACCTTTCAGGTCATCAAAGACCTCTACCAGCCCCTTTGGATTATACAGATGAACGAGGGAGCACACGAGTCTCCTGATGGCTTGTGCTACAGACCAGTGATTAAACAGGAGATTAATGGGGTTCCCATAATCTGTACCAACATGGAAGAATGTAAAACTGGCTTTCTCTCTGAGTGCTTTGTGTGTTATGATCTGTCATTAGTTTTTCCATCTGCCTGAGCTACTGGCATGGGATCTCCATCTCTCTGGCCCTCCTCCCTGCTGTACTGCTCTCTAGCCAAGCACTGACTCTCAGTCTGTGCCATGTGGGATCATGCCCACCATGAAATTGCCAGCGTTTGGGCCCAGCACCAGGGTAGGAAGGTGAGGACAGAGGAGGAGAGCAGGACAGAAGGTTGTGTTTGACTCCTGCCACTGGTGCAGATGTGCTGTGCCTCCAGTGACACATTTTCTCCCTTGCCTTGCTGGGGAGATGCAGAGCAGTGGGTGCTGCTCACCAGTGTCTCTGGGAAGGAAGATGTGGCTCCAGGGATGTCAGATCCAGCTGGGGCCCAGGATCCATGGGGAAAGTGAGAGCCATGGGGAAATGAACTGCAATTCCAGCAGTGCTCAGTAGCAGCTCAAAAGCAGCAGATTTTCCTTTTCACATAGCTGCAGATACAATGTGTGCCTTTCCTTTTGCTAATTGTAAAACAAACAGAGAAAACAAACATTGGGGATTTTACTGATTCTCAGTTCAACAAATTCCCATTTTCCAGTGGAAGCATGTATAATTCCTAGGATTTGTAACCAGCTGTACTGCTGTCTGTTATTTTCAATTTCCTTTCCATGATGTGGAGGTGCACCCTGCAGATGTACTTTCATCTACTGCTTAAAGTAGGTGAGTGTATCTCACTGTAAATTAGCAAGACTTTTTGCAATTTGTCTTGGAAATGATCTGTAGTCTTTTTATGTGTGGCCCTTAGCTGCAAAACCCTCTTAAATCTTTGTCAAATAGGTAATAATGAAGAGAATACATTTTTATGCAGAATGGACCTTCTGACTGCAGCACACAGTTATCTCTTACTCTCCAATATTCCTGCAGTACATTGAGCTGTCAATCATCAAATGACCTGAAGAGAAAAAGGGAGACAAAGAAGCCAAGGAAAATTCTGGTACTCGAGTGAAAGTATCTACATTTAGCCAAGAGAGATCTAATAAAGATTGCTGCAAAATGGGCTTAATGACAAACTAAAGTAGCAGTATATGCTTAATTTGGATCTACTAAAACTGATGTCTCCCAAAGATACAGCCCTGCATTGAAAAATTCACATGCAGCAGAATGTCCCTTTTTTTAGCTGTCTCTATGGGACATGTACATTCTTATCCATCTCACAGCCTTAGTGCCCCCATGGACATTATGGATGCTGTGGTGCCTGTGGAGAACTGGCAGTGCTTGTGTGCTGTGCACATCTCCACGGGGGCCTGGGCACCTGCCTTGCCTTCATCTGTAGATGTTGCCGGTGGAAGTGGCACCAAAGGGGATGTGCAGAAGTCAACAGCAATGAGAGTATTCACTGGTGTTGACCAGCTGGTGGCTACAGAGGACTGCAGCTGCCAAAGTCAGCTGAGATCTGCTCCATGTGGGTGGGTACTGGGGCTTTGGCAAAAGCAGGAGGCAGACAGACGCTGACAGAGATGTTGAGAGCAAGCATGAATGTTTCTGTTTCTGACAGAACATAGATTTTTGGAGGTATTGCAACTGGGCTGCATTTCTAAGCACCAGACTCAAGAGAGTCTTATCTCCAAGCTGTCCAAGAAGGGCTCCTGCAGGACTGATTTTGGCCAGTAAGTGAGGCAAGTGAGGGGTGTTGAAACACCCCAGAACAGGTTGTTTGTTTTGGCTCAAGTTAAGGTGCCCTACTGTTAGTATGAAGGGCCATCCCACGTCTTTCATGTCCTATTGGGAACTTCACTGAAGCAGCTGTGTTTCTGTGAAGATGAGCTGACCACAGAGTGCTTCAGACCCTGTCTTGTGATGGATGCTCATTTTCTGAGTGTCCACAGGAGTCAAAGAATCTCTTCATGCCCCACACAAGTCCTATGTTGGAATTATTCTCTGTCATCTAAACCAGCCTGATGTCCTCTTGACAGGCTCCAGAAATACCCTGAAGTCCACATCTGGTCAGTGAAAAGGAAAATCAGTAGTTTCAGTCTCCAGGTCTCTCAGTAAGGTGCAGCAGTGGGACTTAATTTTCTCTTCTCAAAGTGCCATATAAAATGTTTCTCACACACATGCAATATTTAGTACATAATTCACTGTTTGTACATATGTCAATAACCCTTTAGATTCCCAAAGCTGAAATACATCTCTTTATTCTGACAACAGCTGCAGTTGTCAGTACCCTATTTCAGTATTGCAGGATTTCTCTGAAGGCTCAGGTCTGTGGAAAATCTGATTTTTGTGTTTAAGAAATCACTGAAGCAAGTGGTGTAAAAGTGCACACATTATTTCACAGGCATGAAAGCAGGGAGGAAAATATTAGCTCATATTTTGAGTCTTGTAGAGCAGTCTGCTTGTGGTTTCCTCCTTTTTGCTCATGAACCTGACTCATCTGTAAGTACAAAGTTAATTACTGTCTTTATATGGACAAGCCTCAGATCAATCTCTCTGTTCCAGACCCATCTGCTTGTGTCCAAATGAAATTTCAGCCTGTCTGTCTGGCATTTCCTCTCGATGTGTCACTCCCGGCTCCAGTTCAAGAAAGCTAAAACTCAACTGTTCATCCTTCATCACAACTCAGCTGTTATCAACAATCTCTCCCTCCTTTGGGGCAGCTCTGCTGTTTGGTATGTTGCCCCTCTCTTGTATTTTTCCAAATATTTTTAATTTTCTGCTTGTTCTTTCCATCTTCACATTTAGAAGATACATCTTTAATCTTTTGTTTAATCTCTCAATAAAACTCTCTTTTGTTAGGAGGCTGAAAAAAACCCTCAAAAACCAAGCAAACAAACAAAAAGGCAAGCACCTCACAAATACCTAAAATTACTTGGGCTTGCTTTCCTAAGGTGAGACTCAGATTATTCATATTTTTTCTGAAATTTGCTAATATTGCTATTTGAGCAAGAAGCTGGCACTTGTAAAAGCAGTGTGATTTGGAATGGAGAACAATCCCATGATTTTCACTATAAATTCAACTACTGTTGAGATAACAAGAGATTTAATTCTAACTTCAAAGGCCTCCCATGGCAAGAGTCTGAAAAGAATGAAATCAGAGTGGAGAAAACACCAGTCCCCCATCTGAAATCAACCCTTCAGATCCCTGCATTTAGCTGTGATTTGGCATCCTTCTCTGGCTGGGCAAGGGGGCTCTGCTGTTGTATTAGATCTGTGTCGCGTGCCTCTGAATTGGTATGTTTTTTCCTTGTATGGGGCTTTGTGGCTACAGCTACAATTTGCAAAGATCTGTGTTTTCTAATTCACTAATTTGCTTGTTGCTGTTTCCATGGTGCTGTCATTTGGCAGGCAGGGACCACTCTTAACAAGGGCACTGAAGTCAAGCTGGTATTAATTTCTGCTTCTCTGTTTCCTTTCCTTACCCCTCCAGTGGAGAGGTGTGGAAAGGGCCAGCAGAAGTATTTCTTCCAGTGTGATGGGAATNAGCATGTCCTGGGGCAAGAAGGAGGGTGAACCTTCCCACACTGACCTAATCCTGATGGATGAACTCTGGTGATGAAGAGGGAAGGCACAGCAGTGGTGGCAAGAAACAGGTAGATGAGGCATGGCAGGAACATATGATGTTGGCCTGGAAAACAAAGAGGTGCCCCTGTGAGCACAGACTCAGGGCAGGAGGCAAACACCAGCCCCTGTCACCACTGTGTCTGTGCATCTTTCTGGTCTGAGATGGTCCCCCATGAGTCTATGGAAAGGCAATTAGACAACCTGGTTAAGAAACTTGGTTCATTCCTACTCTTGGTGTCAGAGCATTTACCTTTTGCAAGGGTTATTTTACTAAAATGTACAGTAAAATACATTTTTGCACACAGATCTTGAGTTTTCCAATTACAGGACCAAATAAGGGGTAATGCTGCCATACTATCAGAACTAAAATACGCACTGGTAAGCAGACTGCAACAGATCTAAATCCTTGTGCTTTTGTTCTGACCAGTGTGTGTATTTCTCCTTAAGTACTATTTGCTCTGTTTCCTCATTGGCCTTTCCCTTTTTTCTAAATCTGCCAATACAATTTTTTTTCCAAACTTCTAAATCCACTTCTACGGTACACTGCCATGGTGTCCTGACTCTCAGAATCTCAGGTATGGGCAGAATCTGGCTGTATAGTTGTCCAGTGGAAAATAACAGCAGAGTCAGGGCAGTGATCATTCCCTTGCACTCAGAACTGGTGAGGTCTCACTTTGAATCCTGTGTCCAGTTCTGGGCCCCTCACTACAAGAAAGACACTGAGGTGCTGGAGCGTGTCCAGAGAAGGGCAACAGAGCTGGGGAGGAGTCTGGAGAAAAAGTCTGATGAGGACAGGCTGAGAGAGCTGGGGTTGTTTAACCTGGAGAAAGTGAAACTCTGGGCGACCTTATTGCTTTCTGAAAATACTGGTAGGAGGTGAGGATCTGTCTCTTCTCCCAAGGAACAAGCAACAGGACAACAGGACATGCAGCTTGATGAAATGGCTCAAGTTTCACCAGGTTAAGATTGGATATTAGGACAAATTTCTTCACTCAGAGGGTGCTCAAACATTCGAACAAGCTGCCCAGGGAAGTGGTGGAATTGCCATCCCTGAAAGTGTTCAATAAAGGTCTAGCTGTGGCACTCAGGGACATGGTCTAGTGGTGGACTTGGCAGTGCTGGGTTAATGGTTGGCCTCAATGAACTCAGAGGTCTTTTGCAACCTTAATGATTCTACAGCTCTGTGATCGCTCAGCTTCATGTTGCTGCTTGCTGTCATCACCTAGAATTCACAGCTGGTTGATCAAGTTTCTGTCCAGGTGACAGTGTTCACATACAAATCAATTTGAGCTAACTTTGACAGTTAGATTTTGTGACATGGTATTAGATGCTTTGCAAAATTATTGTATGTCATAGTTGCTCTTTTGCCATATTTAATACAATTTTTTTTATACTCCTTTTTATCCACTCTCTTCAGTATTCCATTTGCCTGGTGCCTGCCTGCCTTCCTTCCTTCCTTCCTTCCTTCCTTCCTTCCTCACCCTTCCTTCCACACCCTTCCTCTTCCTTCCACACCCTTCCTTCTGCACCCTTCCTTCCTCCCTCCCTCCCATTCATCTGAGACCTGCCTTGTGGTTATTTTAAGTGTGGGATACTCTGCCCCTCCCTTCTGCCTCCCTCATTGGTTTAAAAGCAGTTAGATAATAATGATTACATTATACTTCAACATATTTACTTGGTTAATAAATACATTAAGAGTATTTATTAAATACATGAAATACGGTACATGTTGCTAAGTCAACTTCTCATCTTTTAGGACAATTCTTAATTATGTAAATAATCACCCCACAAATAGTCCCTTTGGGTTCAACAGCAGTACATGGACAAGAGAGGATTTCTTATTAAGCATTCAAAATTGGGTCCAATGCACAACATAATGCGATTATATTATGGTAATGATGCCTGCCAAGGTAAAAATAAGAGAGGCAGATGGTAGAGGAGAGAAAAATTCTGAATATTTATCCTATTAACAGTGTGAACCAGTTTGAGTCTTAAAATGAGGGCAGGGAGAGACAGCACTGTAAATCCTTTTCCTTGGAGGATAAGTTTCAGGTTTTCTTGGTCATTAAGGGTGATTAATTCCAATAGCAACAGTATCTCCACTTCTGTTATGAATAATATCACATAATGAATACTTACTGTACAGGTTCCTATTTTCAGTTTGGTTCCTGTGATCAGATCTCTATTACAATTCTGTGCACTTATTTTTATTAAAAAAATCAAGTGAATGATGCAGGTAACTGAAGCCTCCCATTAAGAAGCTAGCAGTATAGCTCTTTCTTTTGCAAATTTTATTTTCTTGATAGCAATCTCCATTATGCAGCTTCTTTGTTGGACAGAATTCTTTTGGGAGGTGGAGAAGAGTCAGAGAATGACAACTTTCTTCAGAGTTTTCACTTTAAGATCTCATTGAAATGGGATTTGTAAAGTTTATATGATCCTCAGTTAATTTTCTGGGTTTGCCAGTATCACTCTGTGAGTAACGTGGTCTGTCATCTAGCCAAGGTAATTAGCTCTCTGTACAGGGAATTAATATGAAACTTTGAAATCCAAGCTCTAAGCAGAGTGTAGGATCAGTGTGAGAAGGAGTAGTGGGGATATATTATTTCACTGGACTGTATTACTTTAGACAGCATCAAATAAACTGACTGATGATGAGAAACACAAGACTGAAAAGGGGGTAACCTCATGGTATCCAGAGCTCAGATGGAGAAGAGCAAGAATCTTGCCATGTTTTCTTTCATGTCTTTGTGACCACTCAAATTCTTGGTTCTTCTTTCTGTTATCCCTTTTAAAGTGAGTATTCTCTCACCCTGTGGTTATTGAAGGACTGCATTGCCTTGTTTTGCAAAATAGAGAAAGTCTAACCTCTTCTGGTTTCTGCTCACCATCCCTCCATTCCTGGTCAGTTCTTCCCTTTCAACAAGCCAAGTGGCTGCACTGTGGCAGAAACCTCTGACAGAACAACTTTCAAATTTCCTTTTCCAACTGGACCAGCTTGGTTTCCTCTACAGGGTTTGCTCAAGGTCCAGCAGGTGCGAGACCTGTTAAAGTCAGAGGATATTCAACACAGTGCAGTGGTTTTTTCCAGCAGTCACAATGCTTGAGAAGAGTCGATGTGAAAGTTTTACCAGGATTTTGTTTGAGCTGGAGAATACAAAATTGAAGGGGAGGAGAGGTAATAGGTGGTAGGAGCATTACAACAATAATTAGAAACACTGGAAGCTCTGTGCAAAATAAATGAATTGACGTTGTACCAAAGATTGCTTTTTAATAAAACTGCTTTTGATTAACTATATTTAAAAATGTATCATATAGCAAAAGGTGTGAATCTGATCATTGTATTAGTACCATAAAAATAACTTTCAGTTCTTGAAAGCTGCTCAGTTTCCTTAAGTATTCACATCTTATTTCAGGGAAATAAGATTTTACTTTTATTTTTTTATCTCTTGCTCTGTGAGACAGATTTTATTCTCATTTGTTCAGATGCAGGTCTACTGCAGTTGGAAAGACTGATTTTTATTCAGAAGTATATAATAGTTGCATTAAATGTACTTGATAGTAAAAGAAAGCTTCTGCCATGCCCTGTCTCCTTCCATTAGTTTACACTCTCCTCTCTTTGGTGAAATAATTTCTTGACTGCATATAGCTTGTAAATATCTAATATATTCTGCACTAACTTATGTTTTCAGGTATGTCACTTTTTTTCCAAAAGCATTTTAGAGAAAGCAGGGATGCAATTAAAAGTACAATTTGATTGTGACAGTGACTTAAAGTGGTCAGATTTTACAATACCAAATGTCTGTGCAAGGGAGGCAGCCAAACAGTCCTAAATCAGTCCTTCTCTGAGACCTTGCATGTCAAGATTAGTCTTATAGTAAGAATTTATGTGTTCCCCATTATCTAAAAACTTACATTCTTTCTCCGTAGAAGAGGCCGATAATGTTGTGGCCCATAGCAAGGCATGAAGTTTGGCTTCCTGAAAGTGTCTGGGAAACTGGAGACTTGGAAACTTTGAGATGAATTGCTGGTTTAGAACTTTTTTCAATACCTTGGTTATTTGAGACATCACTTTATCTCCCTTGCTTTTTAAAATTTCCTTTAGTCTCCCTCTCTTTCTCTTACATAAAAGCAAAGGAAAGGAGTCACAAAGGGCTATGGTTCAGTTTCTCTATGGAGCAGGTTGGATTAACAAGAGAAATGAAAGAGCTTTGTGCTTGTTCATCCTTCTCATAAAGAGCTGAAAATTAAATCACACATATTCTTGGTTTTCAATAGCCAAACCTTAAATGATAGATTTCCATTAGGCTTAGTTTGTTTACTGGTGCATAGACCACAATATTTGGAGGTCGTGTTGCAAACAGTCTTTGCTTTGAAACTGATGCATATCTCACACTCACTACTTCCTTACAGTGAAGAGACAGAAAACCAGCATTTGAATTGAAGAATGTCTTGTATTTCAAGTAACCTTACCCTGCAGGGAGTTTGTTGTCTGTATTTCAACAGGAGACAGGGCTGATTATTATTACTGAAGGCTGCCAAGACTGTTAAGTGTTTGTGGATGTGTGACTGCTTGTCAGAATGAAAGAAGAGGACCACGTTCAGCTTCCATTTTTCTAGGCTTGTACTTTGGCTCACATATTTGGATATTTGGAATAGTAAAATAGGAGGCTGTCAGCGCCAGGTCACTGGGGATGGGAGCTCATGTTGCTGAGGGGTCTTATGAACAAATTCAAGCAAAGGTTAAGATTTGAGGAGAGATGCAAATATGCACTCAAGATCTGTGTATGACCTGTGGCATGAACTTAGCACATAAAGAAAAGTCATATGTTATAGTTAAAATCCCAAATTCATTGTTTACCTACTACATGCCAGCATGCTAAATGTTTATTTGTTATTTGTATGTAAACATGATAGACTACACTAGTGGAAGCCCATATGATCATGGTTTAATTGATGTTAGTCCAGGGTCTCTAAGTCCTGTAAATAAAATATGTTAAGTATAATTTCTGGTTTTTTTTTTTTTTTTTTTTTTTTTTTTTTTTTTTTTTTTTTTTTTTTTTTTTTTTTTTTTTTTTTTTTTTTTTTTTTTTTTTTTTTTTTTTTGCACTGTTGCCCCATGAAATAGCCTCTAATAACATTAGGCTAATTTGTGCTATCTTCTGTAATGGACAATGAAGTGTATTTATGGGTAGAAAAGCAGTAATAGTTTGACTTCCCATCCCTGGATTCATCATAGACTCATGGTCTGCAAGATTCATTCTTCCTCCCTTTCAGGAGTGAAGAACAAAGTGTGGTACAGCAGCTTCTTGCTGATATCAGAGTTCACAGCTGTTACGTCTGCAACCTAGTGAGGCAAGTTTTTTGTCCCATTTGCACAAATGAAGATAAATCCCATCTACTAAGGAAAGACAAGATAATGCTTTAATTAATTTTATTTTATTTTCAGAAACACCTCCATTAATAGAAATGTCAGTGTAGGTAGTGGAAACTGAGTTACTGTGATAAGGGAGATACAAGACAAGATAAGCACGGTAACTCACAATGATCTTGTTTCCAGTCATGTTTCCAAGATTTCTGTCGCTGTGAACCTGAAAAGACACATCTATCCTTTCAAACGCTTTGGGTAAAGGTCTGGTCATGATGTCAGAAATGCGTGGGTGTTTCAGGGAACCAACACAATTCAAAGGACAGGCATTAAAACACGTTTGTAACTATGTGGGACCTGCTTCCCCATTCCCATATGTTTAGTAGATCAATATTAGCTCCTCTACAGTCAATAGAGCTCACTGATGTAAAACTGCTGTGTGCATGCTCTTAATGATTCATGGTTTTGAAGCCTGGCCAGTTCTATAATTCAACCCTCGCAAAGGCAAACAACCTCCTGCCAATCTGCCCTTTCTTCTCTCATCCTGTTATTTGTTAGGCGTCTGTAGCCCATTAGCTGCCTTACTATGGTATTAATAAGTGATATAATTATTCATAGCCAGATCTGCTGATAAGAAATCGAATGCTCTGGTAAACAACTGACTACTTTTTTTCCGTGACATCAACAACAAAGTCAAATAGGGTACTGGAAAAAGGATAATTCCCAGGACCATGTTAAAAGACTGCATAGTTATGTAGAGGCGCAGAAAAGCTGCTTTCAAAACACTGATCAGGAATGTTCTGTGCCATTTCCAGCAGACACAGGCCACCATGTCTTCTGCTCCCACTACTGACATATAAACTCACAGGGCTGATCACTCCACGCCAGGTTTTGCCACCAAATGAACCTGTCTGATTCCACCATCTTTTCCTCCATAAAACCAGTGCCTCAGGGTATAGGAGAGCACAAGTGGCTAGTGGATTAATTTCTGGTACTTCCCTTCAATGCCAGTCTTGCAAGTGCTTGCTGCCCCACCCTGGCTAGGAGAGTGCATTTTGGGGAAGCTCTTTGCATATTACAGGACTGGCTGAGCAGGTGTCTGTCAGCACCCAGGGCTGTTTCTCACTGCTGCTGACTCATGTGCCAGTCACGTTGGCATGGGCCCAATCCCCACAGTTAGAATATGTGTGATTTGCAATATGTGTGTGTTCTACATTAGATGTGCTTTACGTTATTGTGATTTCTCTGATTTTGCTGGGGTTGCTCTGACACCTGTGTGGCATCAAACCCTTCCCTTCCTCCCCTTCCTTTCCCAGTGACTGCCTGACTATTAACTGGTTTTGAGGCTGAGATTCACTGTGGTTAGAGAATTGAAAACTCTGGTTAATTTTGTAAACACTTGGGCAGCTCTTCTTGACAAAATAAGTCCCATTTTTAATGCTTAAAATAATTTAAACTCCTTATTCCTTTTTTGTTTCTTTGGATATTCCGAATAGCTTAGGGTAAGGATACTTACAAGGGAACACCTCTCAGGGATTGAATCCCATTTTATGTTTCAGGTTAATAACAATGATTTTCAACAATAGTTCAGGGAGGTTAAGTTCTGACATGACCCTTACACTGTCTTTCACATTCCCTGCATTATTCCTGGTCTTGCAGTGTTCTGCTTTTTTGAGGTTGGTAGCTTCTGTGCAGGATGAAGATAGTTTTCTAAGTCTTCTCTTTGTCAAACTCCATCATTCTGGCATCTTGTCCAATCAGTCAGTTAAAAACATTGGTGTCTGAATTTTTCTCATCTTTGAGTTCTTGGTGCTTTTTATGTCTTTGGATGAAAGAACTTGTCACTAGCCTTGGCCTTGCTCTCTGAAAGCAATAACAATGGGTGAAAAAATGACTCAGAAACCATCCTTTTGATGAGTTTCTGAATAACTGTCTTTCTGAAAGTAATTTTGATGTGTCTGGCATAGCATAATTTTTTATGCCTTTTCCAGCACTCGGTTTTTCAGCACCTAAATTGCATCTAGTTCTGTAGCTAGTATTCAACTCTGTGTTGCCTGCACAGGTAACACAATCTCCCTTTCAGCAGGTCACATATTTATTTTTTAAATGTGTCCTAGGATCTTTTATTAAATCCCTAGAGCTTCTTGCTCAAACTTTTTTCTACTGGGTGGGAAACCTGCAGAACTTACATTCTTTCTAATGAGTTCCAGGATGTGACTGTCCAGATCTTAAGGTCTGTGGTATCTCTAAAGGTCTGTCTGGGAGAAATCTCATGTCTGTGGGCTCTCAGCACAGAGCAGGTTTGAATGCATCTGTTTACAGGTGATTCACCTCCTTGTGTCTTTTGTCATGACTTTCCAAAAAGATTAGAGCTGTTTTTGCCTAGTGCTGAACTGGAACTTCAGCATCAACATTAGCAGTTCTTAATACAACTTCTGTTGAACAGAGTGTACTCTGAAAACTCCTCTCTCCCAATCCTGACCATCCTACATCTTAATCTGGTATCTTCCACGCAGAATTTTTGTGTGTAGAACATAAAAAATGAAAATTAAAGAACTGAGGAGGAACCTAGAATCAATTTTTATGTGTTGTAATTTGTTCCAAGTCAGTTTCTACCAGTTTCTACTTTTCTGTCTTGTAATATCAGCAAGTGCATCCTTTATTGAAGAACCAGAGAGAGAGCTTAGCAAAGGATTGCTTTCACATTGTTTCCACAGTTCTTCCACAGACAGAGACAAGGATTTGATGGTGTCCTTGGGCTAATATCCTTTTGTTCCAGAACATATCTTCTCACATAAAAGTGATTTGAAAACTCATTCTTCTCTACTGACAATCTGTGCAGCATCATCCTCACCCTGGCTGTATCATCTTCTTAGGTGGGCATATATGAACTTCACTGGGTACAGTATGTTATTCTTTAAGGAACATGTATGTAGGAATTTACCTTAAGCATTCTAATTATTAATGATGATGTTCCATTAATGTATCTCTTGTCTTGAAATTTTAAGCTTTTTCCCAAATGCATGAATCTCCATCTCTTCCTTCTCTGCCTCTTCCATTGCACATGTTTTGAAAAAAAATAATTCTTAATCCATCTTGTTTAACCTGCTTTTAAATTCTTTTTAGTGCTAAAACACAGGCAGTGAGAGGTCAGATTCTGTTCTCCATGAGAGTCTCTCAGCTGTCATCAAGAGAAGCAGGACTAGGACCTGTTTCATCTGACCCATGGGCTCTTGACAGTTAAAACTTTTGCCGACACAAGACCCAAACAGCACCTCTGGGACTTGACTTGCTGGGGATGAAAGCCGTCATTTAAAAGTAAGGATGGAGTACAAGTATTTAATTTATTCCTCTGGGATTCCATTCTTTTCTTCAGGAAAATAGAGGCCATTGTCAGTGTTACTTCGTTCCCAGTTGTTTCAAGGGTGATCAAAGCTGAAGTGCTATATGCACTTGCTCAAAGAAAGATGTAACCCGTTCTGCTGGCTTTTCTGTGGTATTGATTTAACAAAAGATGTCTGTCAAGTGGGAGGGTGAGTGGGTGGGCCAACACAAGATGACTTTCCTGGCCATGAATATCCTAGCATTTCTGAGAAGAGTTTTTGCAGCTCATTTCTGAGTATGGAAAACAAGGCAGAACGAAAGGGCAGGTGGCATGCCCAGTGAAAGGCATATACAGCTAAGGATAACAAACAATACATGAGTTGCCTGGATTTAGGTTGCAATGTTGTGGCAATTTGGGTGTGAAAGCTTATCTGCTCTCATGATAACATCTGATTATTTTTTTTCTAGAAGGATGCTTATGTTCTGGAAAAGCCATTATGAAGTTATTGTTTTATTTTAATTTAATTTAAAACCATCCACCCTTTTATAACATCAGCCTCTGCATCTTACTACTGAGTGATAGTCATTTGGGAAAAAAAAAGAGGCCTGATAATTAAGTTACATTTATGTGTTTATCTACAGAGCCAGTACAGCAGCAAGAGATTTGATTGTTCCTTCTCTTTGTTTGCCTTCCAGTTGCCAAACGTGCCATCTCTTCTGCTCTCCAAAGGAAGTTGCAGACGTGGTAAGGCATGCTCTGCTCAGCTCCTGTGCTGTGCTCTGCGTGTGTATTCCATTCAGCATGAAGTACGGGAAGACAAAGACTTTTCCTTAAAACACGGCAAAGTTTGCACAAATATTTATAGTTGTAAGCAGTGCTTGAAGTCATGTAATTCTATAAATGACGCTACCTGACAAGTAGGAAATTAATAGGAAGAGCTTCAAGACAAATGTTCAAGTCAGATTATTAAGTAAAAAAACCCAAACAGACAAACCATCAAAAAAGAACATAAAAATTTATGGTACTTAATTTTACCATAGATGTCTCTGCTGTGGGGGCAAAGCTGGACTACAGCTTTCCTCTGAAGAGAATGTGTGCGGCTGGGCTTGGACCCACTACATGCAGAGCAAACAGGAGGTTTCTTTTGTGGGAATGGGTTGCAGTGCTGAGACCTGAATCACAGGGGCGTTGCTGTGGGTGTTTATCCTTGGGATAAACAGGGATGCAGGTGGGCAGAGCTGGCTGGTGGCCTGGATCTGTTTATCAGAGGACTAAAGACAAGTGGATGCTGGAAAAAAAGACAAGTCTTTGATCCTGAAGTATCAGCATACCTGCACTTGGTAGAAGGTGGTCTCATGCTTCTCTTATAATTATTGGACTCTCCCCTTAGGATGCTAGAGAGAAAAAATGTGTCCACAGCCACTGCCAGGGGTTGGATGACAGGCTGAAACTTATCCTGAGACATTTCATTTGTATGCTCCAGCCCTGTCTGTCTATTGCATTATTTATTCTTGTGGCTTTTCCCCTTTAATTTCACTTTTCAGAAGCTCAATTTTCTCTAGCTATCATTCTGTGTTGTGTTGTATCATGAGTCATGCCCCATATACTGAGCAGTAATAGTGCATGCAAAGAGAATTGTACCAGCCAACATATCCGAAGAAAACATCATTTTTGGAAACTGGAATCTGCCATGCTGCAGCAGAGCTAGTTTCAAGTTCCCAAACTTAATGAAATTGCTACCTGAACATTTTCTTCCTAGATTTATTTGCAATTCTTTAAGATTTCTTTTCAATACACAAAAATGTGATACATGTGATTACAGAAGCCAGCAGGACTGTAATTAGTATAATGTCCACTAAATGACAGCCCAGTGTGTGAACCTCAGTCACAGCTGCTTTGGGTGTTATCAGTCTTTCAAGACTTAAAATGAGCCAAGTCATGCATAAATAGTGTTTATCTTTGCATTGCAAATATGTCTGAGAGCTTATTATGAACTTCTCCAATTTCCTCAAGATTTATGCTTTAGATCAGCCTGGCTCTGCATGCTCTAGCCTAGGAGCTGAACAGGATATTTTTGCAAAAAATTATTACTACACCAAATATTGAACTTTGATTAGAAGTCATCAAAGATTAATCAAAATTGGTCTTTTATTCAGTAGGAATTAAAAAGTCTTAACTGGATTCTTCACACATGTAGCAGAGGAATCTCTTGTCAGCTCCCAGAGGTGGGGGGGGGTGCCTTTTTATTAGGCAATCTGTCACAACTCAAAAGGAACCTGTTCAGTTGTGCTTTTAAAAAAAAAATGAAGGTGAAAGGGAGAGTAATGTCTAATTTATCTGGAAACCACCACTCCAGTACCAAAGTCTGCTCCAAGAGGCAACTTCCAAGAGACCCTGACCTTTGATGGTTGCATGCCAGGATTCACTAAGAGATGCACAGTCAGGGCACAGAGAAGACGAAAACTTAGTCCTGGTTGCCTCTGCCCTAGTTTAAAGACTGTGAGTTATTCAGCAACAGTCAGGAGACAAATTTCAACTTTTGAACATATGACTGTTTCTGAAATACAATTTCAGTCCTGTTTCCTCCTTTCTTCTTCACAGAAAGGATTCATAACCAGCTGATATTATTAGTGAATTTAATTTGTTTTTCCTCCTGCAAACCTTTCCCTTTCTTAAATTTTCTCTGAGATCAAAGGGATTATTTTTGGCAGCTTCTCCAATGGCAAATTTGGATTGTGACTGCAGCGTTGTGTGTTTTCCCTGTGTCATACCAGACCTTGGCTGACAATCCAAATGGTCTCAACAGGGAAGAATACCAGACCCTGCAAATAGACACCACATAACCCTGTAGCCCTATAGAATCTTTAAACCTAAGTATATAAGAAGCAGCATCCATTGCCATGTTAATGTTTTCAATGCCATTTTCTTGGCATAGAAATGGCAGTTTATAGAAACTGAAGTTAGGATTTTTTGAGATTCCAACTCAGAATATGCTATCAAGAAATTGTTGAGATTTTGTATGGGTATGGTCCATCAAATTTATGTAGTAAAGAATGTATCAAGCTTAATGAAGAGGTGAAAGTAACCCATGTGAAAACTGATTGCAGTTAAAATACTCCATGCTGGCCAAGTCTTATCTCCCAACGTCTTTTTAAGAATGAAGGCTTTTTATTGCTGAACATGGCAAAAAGCATTTCATGCCCAGTTGTTCTTAACATAAGACTTTTCAGAGGAAAGACCTCATAAGGAAGGCCTTTTTTCAGTATTTTTGGATCATGGGCAGGTTTTTTTATGTTGTGTTGGCTCTTCAAAGCAGTTTATTTCCTCATTTTTTTTGACACCTCCTTCGGAAAGGACATAAAAGCTGGAGGTGTTTCAGTCATTTTGTCTGCCCAGCAAAAAACCTCACTGCGAGTCTGCAGCAAATCTGGGAGTGGTGAGAGGTCCACAGGAGCAATCAGTCCTTCACACAGAGAAAAACTTGTGTCAAGAGAAGGATGCTGGAATTGTTGGCAGCTGTGCCAAAAGCATAGGATGAATAAAACCAGCAAAAGATAAAATGAAGGCTCATGCAACTCAGCAGTTGCAGCATTCCAGGATATATACTTGCAGTATCTGGGGAGTCTAACTGGGAGAAAAAACTTTGTCACAGACGTGCATAATGTAATCACTGCCTGAAACATTCTTCTTCGGGAGCCAAAAAGGTGCTGCTGTTTGGCTCCCACTGCTTCATTTGTGTAGTACTGACACAGCTAATATAATTAGGAGGAAAGGCAGAGCCAGAGGTTTCCAGCTGAATAATTTAAAACAATAAATAAACTGGGATTATCACTATAAACCTTTTTCTCCATAATTTTACAGTTTTTTCTTTTTACCTTGTAACTAATTTTCTACTTTCCATCTTCATCAGCTAAGATTCCTCACTCAATTTTTCTTAATACCAGTCCAAATCTGTTGCCTATCACCTGCTACTTACTTTCGAATAAAGAGTCTGTCCCCATCTTACTCATTTCAATTAATTGTCATGCTTAAACGATCTTCTCCAATCCTCTCTAACCCCAAGGCAACTCTTACCTGCTGCCTTGATAGGTGATTAATGACTTTCCACTCCTGGAACTAATGTGAAAGACAAACGAGTAATAAGACAACCAAGAAAAGACTCTCTTTCCTAACCTTTCTTTCACCTCAATCATTTCAGAAAGGAAGACAAGAGGGATAATAAATGTTTCACTCTTCTTTAAAGAACGTCAGCTCTGTTGGTGGACAGTGTTAATTACCTAAAAAAAATGTAAGTGAGGGAACACAATGTAAAAAGATAAAGTTTTTTTCTCTTGTCAAATTGGACTGGTGGCACAAAATAGATTTCTTCTGTGCCTGTTGACACTGTTAACACCATTGTCACGAATGGATGTGGGAGTTTAGGTGAACCCTGCTTCCCACCCAGGCCTCTGGCAGCAAAGAGTAATCTTATTGAGATGGCCAGCACCCCAAAACCCACTCTCATTCGTAAGTTCTTTTAATAATGACTGATTCTGTCTATTATAAAGTAAATCATTTATTAATAGACAGGAAAACTAACAGACCTGACTTAAAGTAGACCAATACTACACAGGAATAAAGACTACTAGTAGATTAACATACAGTGCATGATAAGGTACGTATGGCTAGCGAAGAAATAGTATAAACTTGGGATTCAATGTATCTTACCATCCAATTGCTGGTGGGGCACACATTGAAGTCCTTTCCCTCAATCTCCAGAGAAGTAACCACAGAACCTGCGTCCAAGCTCCGGGGAGAAGTTCAAACACTTTCAGGGTGTAAGAGGCTTCTGCCTCAGTGGTAATTCGTGTATCTTTTATAGTGTAAAAACTGTGATTCTGAAGTCAGTATTTCTCTTTTATCTCTTTCCACATCAGCTCTCCAGACTAAGATGTTGATTCCTAGTTGAGGTTTGAGCACCACTGGCGCCAGAGGTGACTCCTGCTGGGCCTTTGAGCCCTTGGGCTACCTCTTTAGGCACCAGTTATCTGTTGCATTCATGAAGAGGGGAGGGGGTGGGGGATGTCCTGCCACAACCATTTCCCTTTAAGCTCTTGTGCTGCTCCCCACAATCCAGACAAGGCCAAGAACAAGTGCAACACTTTTTGGGGGTGTAACTTTAGAGTTAATATAATTCAGTCTACAGTGATTTATATAGAGCACTAGTTGCTGCCCAATGTCTGTCTTGTGGTAACACTTTGGACTCTAGAGGTACAAGACTCAAAGTGCTTTAGTCTTAACTCACTTTGTCCCATGTTTAATGGATTTTTATCACTCTTGCCCACTTGTTCTCAGTCCTCAGTAGCACGGACGAATACAGATCCAAGCCTAACACAGAATACAACAGTTTTTGTGATATTTCACACAGAAAGTAGGGGATTGAATTGATCCATAAAGTCTTATTGCAGGCAAAACAGAGCACCCAAACACATCCTGCCTATTTGAGTGATGATCTGTAGTGTTGGGCATTTTTCCAACTGCTTGACTGTGATTTGACAATCACCTCTGGCTTTTACACATTTCAAGGTTCCTTGCACTGTTCCCTCTAAGGCAAGAGCTGCCTCCATCCCTCAGCACCACTTGAATCTCATCAGGTGAATATCAAATGAGCCCTCCTTCCTATGAGAACCTCAAACCCATGGTTAACTAGCTTATTTCTCAGCCTGCAGCTGAATAGAGAGTCACCATTCCTCAGCAGCTCTGTGCAAAGCTGATGATTCTGTTTTGGGAATAAGGGACTTGTGGTGACATAATAGATTCAAGACAGATTCTCAGGAAGCAGGAACTGCAAATTTACTTTATTTAAGAGTAATTTATATCCTTGTTTACAGTTCCTGCTGGGACTCCCACTTTTAAGGGAAGCTTTGAGTATGGCTTTGGTATCACCTACAGTGTTTTGGTTTTACTCGAACCAGTTCATTTAGTATTAGTCTGTGTCTGGTGTGCCAAGGGGTGGATCACATGAGCTGGTTAGCAGGTGTCACTACCAGAGCAATGAACCCTAAAAGGAACATCTGTCTCATCCTACTCAGGCTCTCAGATGATAATTACATCACCTGCTACATATCTGATTAGTGCGGTCAGCTCTTCCTTGCTTGGTTTCCAAGACAGTGGGGGTGGGGGGAAGGCAAGGCACTCATCCCATCTGTGTTTGGATTTCCACAAAGCAGGTGCTGAATCTTCATCTTTTTTGGAGAGACTCAGAGGCTACTACATTACATTAGATGCTGCTCTGCCTACTTGTCAGGTCTTTCCTTGACTGGTCTGAAGCCAAAGTCAGTGATGTTGCTCAAAAGAGGGTGAAATCTTACTTACAAAAGGGAAACATCTTTGAAAGCTGGCTATGAAAGTGGTATTACTCTGAAGGGCCAGAGGTATCATCCTGATCTTTAAGTTAAAACATGCAAAGACCACTACCTGGTGATGCCTGCCTTCAAAAAGAACTTTTAGGGGCTGAGGATGGTCTGGCTTAGTCTGGAGGTAGAACCACCTTACAACAAGAGCAAAAGTGACCATTCCTATCACCTTTACCAGCCAATGCTGCACTGATTTGGCAGGCAGAGGCTTTCACTCAGAGAGACAACACTGCAGTCAAGAGGATCCTTTGATGCCTCTGGCCTGCTGCAGATTGTTTCATTAATTGGTAGCATTAAATGTGACTAGTGAGCTAAATCTATGAGGGGCATAATTGGAGCACTGAAGCAGGAAGACTTCTTAAAGAGCTCTTAAAGCTCAAGAAATTAAGGAGCTTCCTCCTCAATTAGCAGCCTTCATGTAACTGAAGTCTGAGGGGTGAGTACAGTGAAGTCAGATGAAGAACTCTGCTCCAGCATCTGATCTCTCAGCTGATGTTTTATGGTGATTGGGTTTGTGTTGGGGGTGCATTATGCAGAGAAGCAGACTGTATTTTCACAACCTTTACTAATGTCACACGAGCCAACATAAAGACCAGTGGGATTTTTGAGAAACCAAGCTTTAGCATCATGATTTGCGAATATGACATGGACACCCTTGGGCTGGTGCTGCCTGACCCCTGACTAGGAAGAGGTACTTTCTGCACAGTTCACATTGATCCTGCACTCCAGCCCTGCTGCAGCCTTAGGGCAGCTGAGACTGAGCCTACAAACAAGGCTTCACTGTCTGCATGAAGTATGCTGTAGATATGGGTACACTCAGCCTGCCAGTTTTTATTTGCACAAAATGCATGCACGTGCGCAGGATACAGAAGTTTTTCCCAGTAAAGATTGCATGCAGGCCTGCATTTCTCATTGCACTTCTGGTACTTGGATGGAGGGTCAGCATGGGTTCTTTGTGGTGTCTCTGAGGTCTTTAGTGAGCAGAGCCTTGCAAGTCATGTGGAGGATAGCAGTGCTCTTGGTGCTGCAGTCTTCAGGAAGAAATGTCCCTCTTCCAGTCTGGTTATGCTGAAGCTTTTTCACCCCTAAGGAAAACTGTAAGAAATGCCTTAGCATCCAATGAAGATTTATGTAAAGGAATTAAACTAATTTTCTATTCTTTCCATAAAGCACCTGTGAGTTACTATCAGGATGTCAGTAAAGCAGGTTTGCCTGCCAGTTGTACTAATAATGCATATTACAGTAACCTCTAGAAGCCACAGGACTGTATGCGTCTCTACAGAAAAGCTACAGCAGGCAGTTTAAAAGCTGCAGGTATGAGGGGTAATAAGGTATGAGGGTAATGAATTTGTCTAGGCCTATTTTTGTGTATTTGCCATTTATGTTATTTTTATTATTTTCTTTTGCCAGACATAGGGGTAAGCAGTTGCCAGCCAGCAACTGAACTGGCATGACCCTTGAAATGAAGAGTGGCTGGAAAGAAAGTGTCTGAAATGAAGAGTGGCTGGCTCTGTCAGCATGGGGTGGGCAGTCTGGAAAGAGTGCAGAGGTCCGCTCTGCAATTGTGCCCATGTTCCTGCAGTGTTGCCCTTGGAAGGGAGCAAGGGGTGGGATCTGCTGCCATGGCCATCCATACTGACCCTGCCAGGGAGAGAGGGCTACATGGAGCAGACAACACATGTTGAAGGGTTTGCTTTAGTACCACTGCTGCACTGCTTCTGGTAAACATTGAATTTTACACATGGCTATGTCTCATTTTTCCCTGTTTGTGATGCAAAGCTGAAACTCTCACGGTCTCTCAGTTTTGTCTTGTCAGCTTCTGACCCTGTCAGCTAACAAACTGCTGGTAGCATAGTAATTATCCAGATTTACTTCAGTCTAACGAAGGTAGATTTAGGTGTACTTCTCATGGTGTGCACGTGTGACGGATTAGCAGTTTTTTTAAGCCTCCTGGCTTCCTCTTCTTCAGGTGTCCCAAGAGAAGTAATACTTTATTTTCAATACCTCATTATTGTGAGGCACCTGGGTCAAAGCAGTATGATTTACATTATGTTCTGACAATGTTTTCATGCTGCCACTTTGTACATGGCATGCAGTTGTCTCTGCGTGATGAATGATGTGCACTTCAGACCAGTGAGCACCTACACTCTGCTCAATGTTTTGCATTATTTCCAGTTTACCTGCTGCAACTCTGGCTTTGTATGTTATCTACATTGTCTAAAAGAGATAAAACTTCTAGACTTTGTCAATCTACCTGCCTGTCCCAGTACTTACTGGGCACCATCCACCACCCTAACTAGGTTCTGAGCACAGTAAGATGATGAAAAATTCAGTCATGACAGATGTTTTAAGGCCATGTGCTCTTGCAGTTGGGTTTATGTTAATAAGTGTAAGATATACATACATATTTATATATGCATGTGTTGCTTGTACATACATGAATAAAATAAGAAATTAATTTAAGCTTATTTGATTGAACAAATGGCATTAACATAAGGCAAGTGCTGTGTAGAGTTTCTTGGCCACTCAGGAGATTGACGTACACGCTGACTTGCAGCAGTCTTTCTACAGTTTTTCTGGGCCTCTTTTGTACCAACTCTGCCAAGTGTTCATTCTCCAGGCACATAACAGTTCTCTATATAAAGTATGATTTTAAAAATAACTCTCATGTACCTCTTAGATCCAGATACTCTTTTTAGCTGTGGAAAACTCAACATTGTGATGACATATATTCCCACTGGGGAAAATATTTATTCTCCTTGCTTTACAAAATGTAGTATGTGAAATCTGGATGATAATTTGGGACCACATTTATTATGAAATGTCTCAAATATGAAATGAAACACTTGTGTTGGTCAGATCCTATTTGTAGTAAAGTACAGAAGGAGTATGCATGGGAATATCACTCACACTCCTCCCTCCTTGTATTTAATGTGTTCTATTTAAGACGCCACCCTTACCCACCAGCCAGTAAAGAAAATTCTATAGAAAGAAAAAGTGGAAAAAATGCACCTCTTTTTGAATTTCTAATAGTAAGCATGACCAGTAACTTCAGAGGTACTGTAAAAAGTACAAGATATGTAGTAGTCAGGTGTTATCTGGTACAGATATAATTCGATCAGACAAATGACTTCATAGGTTTTTGGGAGAGCAATAACATTGAGGAGCCTTTAGCAAGATAATGAAAGTCCCTTTGGAATTCAAGGGTTCTTTTTTACTTTGGAACTAAATGGGATAAGATTGATATGGCATCCTGCACTTATTCAGCATCCTTTGTGGAAAGAAAGATGTCTTTTAAATGCTTAATAAATCAGGCTTGTCTGCACGTATTTAAAACACATGAGTTGGGTTCATTTTCCAAAGGCATCTGTCTAGTTCCATTTTAGAAAACCTACATGGTCTCCAGTGGCTTCTTTAGAAGGTTGCAACTCTTCCAAATCTCCTATGTCACTTTCTGCTGATCCTGTGCAGGTTCCTCTGATGGCACTGAGTGCTATATTTAGTCAATTGAATCTCGACAAACAATTAGAAAAAAGGCCTGTAAGCAATTCTATCCAATGTTTGTAGGCGTAAGTGTGGTGGTTCCCCTGGGGCAATGGATCCACAGCTGAATGGTGTGGTGCTGCAGCACTCATCTCCAGATGGAGTCACTGAGTCAAAATGGCCAAGTGTAGAAGGAGGTCAGAGTAAACTGGGATACTGTTTTATTTACTGGTGGGAAAAGATCATGATTCAGGAAGCTCATACTCGGCTCATGTTGATCAACTGTTCCTAGCACTTATGAAAACATTATGTAGCCAGTTTTATTCTGTGATGAGAGATGAAATGGCTAAAGCTATTTTCTGATATGCCAGAAACAAATGTTCAGGATGGCCCAACCACAAAACTTTCCTCTGAGTCTACATGTGTTACATACATAGCAGAAATACTTTAGAAACAGTTTGCTAAACATGGCAAATGCAAGTGCTGTAAATTTTAAATGGAAATGCTCAGTAACATCTGTTCCTGATGGGTTGAGTGAATATTCTTCAAGGTGAGTAAGTGAAAATTCTACAGTCTGATGCAAAAAAGCCAAGACACATACACTTCTATTCTCCTTCCAACCATCACATAGTCTTTATTAAGCAGAATATTAAATTAAATCTGAGCAGCATTTATTTCCTCAAATTCAATTTTTCTGAGCATATGTCAGATAAAATCCATTCCATCTTCTGATTTTTAACTGCTTGCTAACACAGTACCTATTGCAAACTGCATATGGTAGTAAAAAGAGTGATGAGATACTTGTCTGGATTCAGAGTAAGGCATCCAAAATAAATTTGAGTAAAATGACCTTAATTTAGCAAAGTACTTCAGCTTTAAGCATGGAAATAACCAATGAATCACATGCTTAAAGTAAGACTCATGTATGATATGTGCTTCTTGCTAAATTAGGCATAAATTACATCTACATTTTGAATGGCAGAAAAAGCCCAGTAAAAAGACAAAACCAACCAACCAAAAACACAAAGAAAAGATAAGCATGAAAGCTTTGGTTCAGAAGCAATAGTTTCTCAGATGTAATGCAGTCCACATAAGGCCTGTTTTGTTTTTACTCTGTCACTTTATTATTTATTGCTCAGTATCAAAAAGGAATCAAACTGACATTGATTAAAGGCCATTGTGATTTGTAGGTAATACTCATATAATTCTTTGAATAGTACAATGCACATTGTAGGGATAAATCAAAGTCATAGAAGACTGAAAAGGGAGGGAATCACAGTATGATGCAATCATGTAAACAATAGCACATATGTATAGATTAATACAGATTTCCTTCTGTCCACTTGACAGGCCTGATCAAAAGTAGTAAATATTTTAATTGTAACAAACACTTGAGTTTCTCCTTTAATGGGTGAATACATAAAAAAAAAAATCTTATAAATCAGAGTGGATTAACATGTCTCTACTGCTCTTCCTCTTGATCTCTAAGGCTTATCAGAATCCTCTCCCACTGAGTTTATTGGTTACTCAGGAAAATTAGCTCAGCAAGTGCTGTTTGAAGTGGAAAAAACCCCTGCTTATATTCCCACAGAAGACATGAAATCAGATACTTTTGATCAGCCAGGAGGTTGTTAATAATCAGTATGGACTGGTTACAATACAAAGGGCCACGTTTCAGCAGCTGACAGCCCTGCAATTTCCTCTGCAATTAAATGATACATAAGAGGTCTAAAATACATCTCCGAGAGGCTGAAGACCAATCTGCTCTGAGAACTTCTGGTCAAGCGTAGAACTCCCCTGGATTTTATAAGGCTTTGAGCAAGATCAGCTATCTGAATAGGGCAACTCAGCTACTGAGACCTGGGCTGTGCAACACAGACTCAAACTGCCTCTATATATGGCAGCAGGACCAGTAATTTCTTTTTGAGAAAGAGCATCCACTTTTCAAAGGTCTATACTAGCCTGGCATGCAGTATCAGGATTTAGGACATCAATTTGTGGTTATTCATAGAAAAGACAGGCATTCAGTTTCAAGCTAGTCAAAGAAGGCATGAATTCAGCAGGGAGCTTTAGGATAGGGCTTAATCTCTACTTCATAATACATGCTAAGCTGTTTAAGTGTATTTGGTGCAATTACATCCAATTAAATACTTGCAAATTAGGTTTCCTGTCTTCAAATATCGTAGGGCCCCCTGCTCTATAACAGGATTGGTACTGACTGACTCGTATAATTTGGTCAAGACCCACAAGTCCCACGGACTGCTCCCCAGATAACACAAGGTTCACATGCCCAAAACACGTGTGAAGATGGAGGCATATATGGACAAAATAGGGATGTCTGCACAGTCTCACTATTATGGAGAAGACTCAAGGGATGATCATGGTGGTTTATGCCATGGAGGAGCTTATGTTGGTGAATCTACTGCTGAATCTGCAAAACTTCTATTTAGCAAATGAAGAAGACAGCTTTGGTGTGTGAACACAACACCAAGACCTTCAGTGCCTTTCTGTCATGAATTCTGTATTTTGATAGTTACAGATTCATTCCTGTGTGCAGCCTGTCTCTTCTTAACATTTTTAGTCTTCCAGTGGGTTAGTTAATTATTTTATTTTTTATAAATAGGATTAATATATAAAATGTTTTAAGTGCAATAAACACAGAAAAATTTTAAATGTTTCAAGCCTGTGGTTGTCTCCAAGCATTTTGCCTGTTTTCTGTATCACCAGATAAAGGTGAAGGAAACATAGAGCGTTGCTTCCAAGCAGGCTTGTGAATCCAAGGACCAGCTATTTTTTGTGACCTATTAGAGCAGCCAATGCACACCCAACATACGCTGAGAGCTTTTGTTCATATACAGAGAAAACAAAGGACACACATTTGCTACTCTTTCCTATGGGAAGATTGCACAGAAAGTTGCCAGCTTCCAGGGCACAGTGCATTTCTCGAACTGACATTCACACGGTGTCTCCAGACTGATTTGTTATGAGACTAAACACCAGGACTAAATGCTTAAACTCAGTTGATATTGGGGACAAAACTGTAGAACCACAGCCACACTTTACTACAAGCATTGGACTGTAGTAAGAGGACAGTTTGAACGGTATTTTCCCCCCCTCCCCCAAAATACACACTTCAAACAAGAAAGCAGTCCAACAGTTTTCTAAGACACAAGAGCAGGACACGAGTTTAGTCCTTCAGAACAAGCTGTCTGTCTCCATCAGGGTTGTAGCAGCCATCTTGACCCAGAAACCAGCCCAGGCTTCTTTTTGCCCCCACTTACCTTATTCCTGTTGGTATCCAAGGACCTCTCATTTCCCTGGTGGTTTCTGACCACATTGTCTTTCAAACATTCAACTTTTCATGTTTTTAGTGTTGCTGTGGCAGCCTAAATGTCTTTTTCTTCTTGTTGCAGTTTTCTCACTATTTCCCTGAACATCTGCAAGACAGCCCATCTGGGTTGACACAGTGTGAGATGAGGCAGACAGGCATCGCCAACAAAGGGCTCCTACTGCAGTGAGTGGGCTGCTGGAATCAGATGTTTTCTAAGACGTCTATGGGGACAAAGCCTTTCTTCTTCCCGCTGTATACTTTGATAAAGCCATCGTGTTCCTTTTCAGAAGTCACACAAATCTGAATACAAAAAAAGTATGAAAATGTTAAACTCTTTGCCATGATTAGAGAGACAAATTATTCCAGGGTATTTATCAGGTAGGTTAGATATCCCACTAGCTACTTCTGTAAGTAGAACAATCCCTGTCAGACTCTCACTGCTTTGATAAGAATCTCAGACTCATATATTTAGTGAGCTACCTTTCCCCTGTCTCCCTGATGTGCCCACATATACATGAGAGACATTAAAACTGTTAAGAATTTCGTGGTGGATAAAAGATTTTGAAACTTGAATTATGAATGCAGCCTACTATAATGGTCATGCTTTAGTTGTCTGGGTATGAGAGGAATGGGTATTTCAGACCATGAGCTGACCCCCTCAACACTTGGTGGTGAAAAGTAATTGTGGGTCACTTGTAGCAGATGACCTGAATGCAAGCATATTCTCTTTTGCATGTTGAAGGAGCCTCAGTACTTCTAGGATGAGCGATGGGTTATGTTACTTACTCAGCCCTTGCACCTACAGATGTCTGTTTTGGATACCAAAATGTGTGACCTGAATCCAGCTCTGTGAGCATGTTTCTATAACACTTGCTCCAAACGGAAGCAGTTCTGAAATCATGTGGTCTTTACAACAGCACAAATATTACACTGTGGTAAAGGTTTTCATTTCCTGAAGACCTTTGTGATCTCAGGCATTTCTACCTTAAGGCCCTTCTTGAAACATCTGGTAATGGCCAAGCCATGTGAAAACCTAGTGGCACAGGCACTTTAGGCTGGGCACAGCACCACACCAAATAGTTTTAGTAGAATAGTTTTCTATTAATATTAATGCTATTAATATTTTAATTATTTCTAATTATATTTTTTCTATTAAATAGAATAGTTTTCAAACGTCTGTGCCAAAGAACTATATATTTCCTACTAGTCAAACAAGGTTAAAATATAGCTGGAAAACTGATGGTCCTATTAAGACTACTCCACACACTGATTTTTCATGATGTCAGTGCCAGCCCTCTATCTGGACTAACATTCATCTCTGTCTGATAAGTATTTACAGTGTTTATTTACAATAATTCAGAGGATATGAAATGAACAAAAATAGCTCTGAAGTGTTCCTGAATAAATCCATTTCAGCATGACTATTATGGGTGAAATACCACATCTGAATTCTGGGCCAGCTTGTCCTGTAGTTGCATACGCAAAATTTATTAGCAACGTTGATGCCACCAGAGGGAAATGAAAGGTCATAAGAAGGAGGTGAAGCTGCTTCATATTTTCCACCTCCAGCATTTGAAAATAGGGAGGTGGATCTCTCTACCTGCAAACAAAGTTTTGGAAAGTGAATGGACTCATTAATTTTTTTACCTAACCTGCCTACTCAACATTAACTAGATTGGATCCCTGGGACAGAATGAGTGAGAACACCAAAAGGGCTGACATGCAATTAGAAAGAATAATGTACCGTTGTTTGGGCTAAGTCACATGGAAAACATGGGAGAGGTCTAGAATTGCTGCCGTCTAATTCAGGTTCCATTCCAAAACAGCCCAGCTCATTTATGTCATGAATCCCCAGCACAGCACCTGCTTTGGCTGCAGTCACCTCGCCATTCAAATCTGAGGTGCAAAGCACACAGAGAGAGAAAGGTGTTTCTAACTACTGCCACATATTGGCCTCTGAGAAGGACTATGAAAACTGAAACCATGAGAGAAAAAGCCTTCAAAGAAGCACAAGACTAAGGATGGTCAAGTATGGAAGACTACCCAAGTGTGGGAAAGAGCATTAGTTGAAAAGCTCCCCTTCTAAGTAGATCCCTACTGCTGTGAGCCTTTGCGCCTCCTCCATAACTAGAGCTGGCTGGTTAAAAGGAATGCCTCCCTCCATCATTGTGCTTTTCTCCTAACTGAAGACCTGCAAGACATCTAGCTTTCTGATAGAGTCCCCAAAATAAAAACATCTCCAGCAGGTTTACATTGCTCACTAAACATGATGCATTTCTTTGCTTAGCCTCTCTGGTTCTGTGCAGAATATATTGCAAGAATAGAGGGCTTTTTCCTGTTGTCTTGTATTGTCAGCAGAATGATTTGTGGACAAAATAAAAATACTGAGCTTTCTGAACACCCTTTTTCTTTATTTTTGGAGTGAAAAATATAGCAAATTTCTTTTTCTTTTTTTCAGTGGTGTGGGGTATTTTTATTTTTATTTTTTATATTTGTTTTTATTTTATTTTTTTATTCTGGTCCTGGTTTGAGTGATCCTTGATATCAGTGAGAGTGCTCTGCTACAGCAATAACCTTAGATCTTCACTGGGCATGAGGATTACAATGCCTTTATGTAAGAACTCGCACTCTACATACCAATACACAGATCTGAATTCCCACAAATTCCAGCTGAAATTCTCTCATACTAAGACACCAAGCCTTGCATGTGCCAGACCTCAGATGGCAGAGTTTTTTTCCCACTACTTTCCAAGGAAGGGCAGGTTTCAGGGGCATAGTAAGCTTGGCCACAATATGCCACACTTTCATAATCCTGTGCGACTCAGGAGGTCTCCTAGGCCTGTGACAGCTGCTGCAACTTTGCAAAGCCCTGGAGCTGCTCCAAATTCTGCAGTTTTCAGATGAGACTGAATAAAACACCATCTATGGCCAGTTTTGCTCTCATCCCCTTTTATGAATATTTCCAAGGATTTAACCAACGAATTGTAGCCTGGGGATTTGGCTCTTGACTTTCTTACATGGGTGCAAATCTGGAGTAATCTCAGATGAGGCATGGTAGTATCCAGTTTTGGATTCTGCTTGATGAATCAGCTGTTGTTGAGGATTAGCCCTGATGAGAGATGGCAAAGATGATGGTTGTGAAGGGACGAGGTGTCATAGGTACCAACAGGTAGTCATAGTTTTCTGTATAAAGTTGGAAACTGCTTAAAATGCCAGACAATCAGGCTGGCATGTTTTGGGGGGAAGTCTGCTGGCCTGACCAGAGAAGTGAGCCAGAGCAGCCACTCTCCAGTGAATTTGGTAGGAACAAAGTGGGAGACAGCTGGGTTTTTTCCCCTGCACTCTGGCTCAAAAGATTAGTTGTGGAGTAAGCCACAGGGTAAGAAACTACATCTCAGGCTGTTTCTCACCCAACAAGTGATCTTCAGAACTATCTGAAAGTGGGATCTAATATTATAAAGTCACTTTCCCATTCTTTCATCTCTTTTTCTTGAAAAAATACTCAAAACACTAACAACAAACCAAACAAATGTTCAGATCATGACTGTTGTCTGAACTTGTCAACATCTGCCCTGAGAACTTTTTATTTGTCAGTCAGCCCTGAGCAGGTGGGGGGGAGATGAACAATTAGGAAATGGTCCTTTAAGCTCCATGGTCATTAATACTTTCCTGTTCTTGTAACTCCTGTGATTTGAGTTTGGGTCAAGTGCTCAGTTCTCTTTGTCTGGGAGTAATTCTGAACTTCTTGCAACTTTTTGCAGCTGTCTTCTCTTCTTTCTTCCACCTAATCAACCCATCTGTCAGCCATTGACTGGTTCTGATGAAGTAGGACCTTGGTTATGAGGGAAGTACAGTTCCAAGAGCTGTCCTGGAGCCTGCAGACAGTGTTAGGTCAAGAGGTCTGCAAGTTCAAGTCTTCTGTTTGCAAGAATGACAGCACAGGGACACTGGGAGTTTCTACATCTGCTGCTGCCAGTGCACTGAAATTCTTGCCTATGTGAGCCTTGTGGATGGAAATGCTAAGCAGTTCAGTTTCCATACCCACTCAGCCATAGTGCAAATGGTGATTAAGGGTTTTATATAAATTGTTCCACTAGCTTTTGGACCAAGAACATGGGCTCGTTTTACCTATGTCACTTAGGGTTTTAAAGAAGACCTGGACTAAACTGGATGTGTAATGCTCTGTGCCCTTGTTCCAGCAAATTTTGTGTGTCACTCTGCATCCCTGAATGAATGGGGACACCCATCCCTTCTCAGCAAGACTGACATCAATGGAAATCAGAGATAGCTGGAAAAAGACCCTGTTCTCTTTCAGCCTGGCTGTGAAGTGCAGTTCTTAGAGCTGGGGAGCACATGAAGAACTATAACATCGCTTTCAGTGCTGAGTTTGCCTTTTAAGTGATTTAATTTGAATGCATAAGGCACTGTGATGAAACTGATTTTCAAAGGCAGCTGAGTCATGCTCTTAGAAGCTCAGTTTCTTTTACAGTATCCCAAAAATATGGGGACATAAAGTAACTCCTAGAAAATGACAGGAAAAGCCAGGGAGCAACAAAGAGTACAGACTAATCAGAAGACCTGAGAGAGGTGGATTTCCTGGATCTGTACACAAGTCCTCCAATCCTGCCTTACTAAGTCTAGGCTTGTGGATATGTGCCATTTATAAAACACCCATCACAAAATGGGTTTGTTACACTGACTTTTATGTAAACTCACAGTGCATATCTGGATGAGGCAATGAGTTTCTGATTCCCAGTTTGTTACACATGTCACGATTTGGGATAATTTCTGTTGCCTGAGATCACTTGTACAATTTAAAATCAATTGTGTTATTTAATTACAAAAAGCCCAACTCTAAAGTCATTTGTATTAGAGTGACTGTAGATGTAGGAGGGAGTCAGGAAAGGGTGCGAATAGGTTTTTTTTCAATGTAAAAGCAGACATTCAAACAGTAGATTATCTTGACTTCTTTAAAAGTAAGGGTGATCAAATACCTTAAAGACATTTTAAGACACGCTTTCCCAAATATTGATATATTAGATATTGTGATTTTTTTTCTTTTGTGAACAGAGGTTAAATCAGAGCCTGTTGTCATACAAAGAAGAATTTGTATAATGTACGGTAATGAATTTGGGTAGTCTAGGGCAGAAGTTACAGGCTGGAGAAAAATGATGGTATGATCAATCAGAGTTGGAAATTATGGAGTTCATATTGTTTGTGAGACATCTTAAAAGTGTGGAAAGCCACAGAAATTGGCTGAGTTTGGTTTTCTTATTGATAATCTTGCTTTAGTGATGTCAGGTGCTATGTCTGCCTACCTCCTACAGACTCCTGATTGAGCCCTGTGGTGTCCAGTCGTCTTCTGAATTGGTTTGACTCAAAAATCTGTCAGTGAATCCTAAACTCCAAGATGCTGGTGTCTCTGAAGCAGTACACCTTTTCTTCTCCAGGCTGGGTTTCATATTGCATAGTGCAATTTTCAAGGGATCCTTTGTGAAGACTAGCTCATGCATATTGCTCAGGATGGGTGAACAAATTGTGTGGTTTTTATTCAGTCCTCCCCTTGAACACCGGCCTTTCCAGAAAGGTTTGAATGAAGGTGAACCTCCAAACGTTATTTCCAAGGCATGAATCTGCCAAACAATTCCAGAAAAAGCTTCATTCACTGTGCCTCAAACTTTGAAAATATCTCTGCTTGCCTAAAATAGCTTTTCTTAAGGTCATGTGGCTTTGTTGATGGGAATATATTGCCTTTTGCCTTATAAGAATAGACTCTCTACCCAGAAAAATTCAAATAGGGCATAAAGGGGACAGAGACCTGAAGGATAAACCATGGAAGGTATCAAGCAATATAAAGAAAATTTATATTATTGTTGCTGGATAAGTTTTTCTTAGTATATCATCCTTGCCTTCATTGTTGGAATGGTTCTGTACTCTTGTTGGACCACACAGACAGTGACTCAGTGAAACAACTTTGCCATACTATAGTCACAGGAATTTATTAGACCAGTTAATGAGTTTTGCTAGCTAAAGTGAGGTTTGACAGGAATTAGTCGTGATGAATAATCTCCCCTCCTGCTAATCTGGAAGAAGTCAGTGCTTTGAACATAGTATTGTACTCACAGCACTCTGAGCACTGTGCCCAGAGACAGGTAAAATGGCTGATGACATTCCACAGAAATTCCCAATAGAACAAAAGACAAACAAAAAATTCTGCTGAAGTTCTCCCACAAGTCCCATTCAGAAGATTTTTTTTTTCATGCCTTCCCCTATTACACCCCTCTCTCTGCTTCACATGAAAAACAATGGAGAAATAAAGGACAGAAAATAAGATAAATGACTGAAGAAAGAAGAAAAGAAATTTGACTTTAGAAATATAAAATAAATTTTTTAAGTAAAAAATTTCCAATAACAATTAAAATGTTTTTCACATTGAGAGTTTTTCCACAGTGAACGCAGAGTTTTTCTGTTACTATAAAAGATACAAAAAATTTTGCCCTGTATGGAGAGACAGCAGGAAGCTGCTGAGTGTCCATGGCCTTACTGTGACTGTCTCACCTGGAAATTATTCAAAATGGCTTTCAAGCTACTTAAATGTCCCCTTTTTCCATAATTTGTGTGAGAGTAGAACGGGATCTGTTTGCTGTGCTCCTTTCCTCTCATATCTTTGTATTCATGTGTTTGTGCAGTCTGATCTCTGCCCCCTGTTTCACAACAAATATTTATCTCTTTCTTCCTCTGAAGCCTCTCCCACATGGAGTGAGCCCCCAGCAGCATTTTTATTCAGCCTCAGCACTTGTGTGGGCCAGAGATAGAGCTGAAAAAGTTTTCTGAAAAACAAAAAGGAGGTAGTAGACAGACAGGATAGATTCATCCTTTTTCTGTACTTCTTGCCTTGCCACAGACAATGAGGCACTCCTGACTCCAATCTCCCTTTGTGAGGCTATTATGAAATAGCAACAATAGGAAGGTGCTTGTGCTTAGACAAAGCTGTCAGACTTGTCCACTTGGAAACTGGGGTTTTGTGAGAACTGAGGCAAGAAACTGGGCTCTCACTGCTTGCAGCTGCAGCCATGTTGACAGAGATGATCTGGTATGCCCACAAACGAGACATGAGGCCCATCATGACCATTCCCTCATGCTGACATGCCATATTCTAACAGTACCATTTCCTACCTTTGCCCTTGTGTACTGCTTATTCTAGAGCTCAAAGCCTTATTCTCCATCAGTAATATTTTTTTTTGTGTCTGTGTGCACAGATATAAGAAATTCAAAAGAGGTGATGGGTAAGAAGAATGTAAGAACTTTCTTTTTAGCAACTGCAGGGCTGCCCAATGTACTGGGCATACAGGAGCAGTTAAAATATATTCTGGCCACTGTATTTCTGTGCCTTCCTTAAAAAGCTGTGTGCACCCAAGGATTGTTTGCACTGGTGTGTTTTGCTATGCCACAAGGCAGCAGCAGCAAAGCTGTAAGTTAATGTTATCCACCAATAGAGAGAAGTGTTACAGAAATCTTGCATGGAAAAATCCATGGCCCTGAAGTCCACACTGATTCTGACTTCTTCTCTACTTTATTAAAATCAGTGGCTGTGCAGGAACTGCAAGGCAAACTATTTCTGGTGATGTGACATCCGTTCTCACAGGAAAGGAAAGATCTAATGGGGTGGTAGAACACTGGGCTACAAGGTGCAGTGAGCAAAAAATCTTGCTTTTTATTACACCCAGGTGTCAGAGAACTCAAGCTGAGCATCACCCTTAGTCAGTCATCCTCCTATTTACATGAACTTATGCCACAAACCCATCCCTTAATGCAGGTTTTGAGTCATGGCTTGCATTTAGTGAACCCACCTGAAGGACACAAAGTAGGAGCTGCTGAAAATACACCAGGGTGAATGGACCCTGCAAGTCCTCCCTGGTGGTGTCCTTCAGATCACAGGAGCACTTATAGTTTAGAATATAATATGGCCTGTAGAGAGGGTATGGAAATGGTGATGACACAAAAAATTAAGGATTAAATATACCTTGTAACTGGTGAACAAGAGTTACATTTAGGATTTGCAGCTTTGTGTGATGCTGCCTTAACTCTGTTCCCGTTGAAGCAAAGAGCTGTGTTTAGGTCTTTAGGTCAGTTAAGGTCTGGGGAGGGAACCACTGTCTTTTATTAGATTAGCTCTAAGAGTGAGGAGAAAACCAGATTATTTTTCAGGCACACAAGGTCTACTACTAAGACTCTGTGTTCATCCCTCTGAAGTCAGGAAGAGAGTGCGAAATATGTAAAGTATCACTATGAATGTCTTTGAGACTGAAAATTCAGGCTATGTTGGGCATCGAGTATGTGTTTGCACAAAACAAACACTGCTCTTAAGCGGCTACTAGACACTGTTACCATTCAAATAATAAATCTTGTAAAATTGCAGTGAAAAAACCTGCCTATCCTCACACAATTTTCCCTCCAGTCCCATCCATCCAGTAAGACTGCTGGATGCTTTAGTTCAGTGAGGGTCCAGCACAGGGAATCTTACCTGGTTCTCTTTCAGAGTTATCTGTCCCTGTTCCTTGCAGCCAATGAATGTCCTGATACACCTGTAAATCTTCTCATTTTGTTGCACTCTTTGAACAAAGTTAGCAGGAAAAAATCCAGTTCTGTCATCAATTCTCCCCTATGAAAGAAACATATTGACAGTAAAAGAATGTTAACTGTAGCAGCTTTAATACAAGTTCAACATTCAAAATAAGCTATTTTTCCTTTTGGAAAAAAAAGAGATATAAAATTACTAACACATACCTTCCACCAGTCTTCATTAGAGTCTTCCAGAAGAGTGATCATGTCCCCTGGCCTGTAATTAGAAGAAGAGTAGTGTCTCAGATGACTCTTAGTTGTCCTGTTGAATCAGCTTCCACAATTCCCTTCTAATAGGAAGGTGGTTCTTCCATGGTTATTTTGTTTGAGCATTCACTGCAGGTAGACTCAACAAGATGGCAAGGTTTTCTTCAGTCACACAAAGTAATGTAGAAAGAGAGTCTCTGTATCTTGGGGCTAGCTCTTTATTTTGAGACATCTGTGACCTGGAAGTTTTGCTTCCTGTTTATTTAGAAGCTGTTTAAAATACAGTCCCCATTTGCTAAAGGCATTATTGCTTTACTTTAAGACGTTTCTCATTGTTGGGACACACTACTTCATCATCTGTGTTTTCAAGCTGTGTTTGCAGAAGGAAGGCAGCAGGAAAATAGTTCTATTTTACTGACAAAGGCAATTAGTCAGCAGGAATATAATTCTGCCCAAGAATGTCTTTTTGATTTGAATGGGACATATTTACCTTTATAATGTGTGGTGCTGGGTTGTAATTGCTAAGTATCAGCATCCAGCTGACTAGTTCCAAAGCAGAGCTAGGAGAATAATTTGGCTGGAAACACTAATAGCAAAATTTGCTGAGCTGATTTTGTGCAGGTAGTTGAACATTTATTTGACCTTTTCCTCCCCATTGGTGGCACTTCATCAACATTCCTATGTAATTATAATAGTGGTATGTTGTAGAAAGTAAGTAGGAGACCATTTCCAAAGGGCTTAACTCCAGAAAGCTGTCTGCTTGATAGCAGACATTTATTGGATCTTAATAAAATTAATTGTTGACCTCTAATTATTCAGCTTTCCCTGTTGGACTCACTGTGTTGTTGAGGTATCAGCACAGGAGCCTGCAAACACATCTGGAACATATGATGGATAACAGGTCTAATTTAACAGGCTCTTTCATGCATAGAAAATGTGGATCTGTTCAGGGTGCAGCTGGAAGTGGGGTCAGTGGTGGGCATCTTTGATCCACTTTGCAAGTGGTTATCATTGCTGCTGACAACTGGAGAAACAGGCATTTAACAATTGCATCTTCTAACACTGTGCAATCTGAAACAGGATTTTCCCCAAGCCATCCTCAGAAAGCAGTTTCAATGTATTTGGAATAAGTAAATGCTACTGAGGTGAGAAAGGAAGTTAGAGAAAATAGACAGCTTGGTAGTCCAGTGGTAAAAGATATTTTTCAATGGGAAAGATTATCTGAGTCCTTTATAACAGTTAATATCTAATATAAAATACTCGAAGAGGTTTTAAGGGAATCCATAACTTCAAACTGATTAGACTGGGACCAACACCATTGGAGCCCTTACACTGAAAGAAAAACACTTTCAACAAGAAGGATTTAGAGAGTCTTGTCCACCCAGTACTCTTCAGCCTGGTTGTTAGAAAAATAACCCAGAAAATACAAATTTACTTTTCTGTCAGAGAAAGATGGCAACTGAATCTAAAGTCTCTCCCTTGTCACTTGTCTGAGCACTGAGAACTATAGAATGAAGACTGTTGATTTTCCTGATTTTTTTTTCTAGAAGAGAGCTAATATTGATGTCTTCAATCTCCAGAAAGTATTCAAAATATAAATACCAGCTGGACATTTTATTCTTGCTGCCTAGATTTAGTCTGCTAATCCCTGAAAGGGGGTAACCAACTTGGTTCTTACTACTGGTTGAAATCACTGTCAGGTCTTATCTTTTTCTTCTGCAAATCAAAACCCTGGGTAAGTTTGATTACCCAGGGTTTTCCTCAGCCATCTAGATTTCAGAGGTGGCAAGATGGATGCTTGTGCAGGTCCCTTCCAACTATTCTATTCTATTCTATTCTATTCTATTCTATTCTATTCTATTCTATTCTATTCTATTTTCAATTCAATTCTATTTATTGAAATGTCTGAAACCTGGGGCTGCTTGTCTCCAGGATTCTTCGTTGTAATACAAGGCTATCACTTATAATAAATGTATTACTGCAATGTCCTACTTTACTTATGCCAGAGCATTGGGAGAACCTGACTGGCTGCTCCTGCCGTTAGGGAAGAAATCCAGGTTGTGGTAAATTCTAATTTTGGCTGAAATCAGGGCTACACATCTCCATGGCAGTCATCTGCCACACACTGTATCCTCGCAGAGATGAGCTGGGAACTCCAGAAATCTGCCCTAACTCTTCCTGTCAGCTCAGGTCCTTGCCCTGCTATTTTGCCTTTGTTATGCTAGAGCTGATCAGTGCCTGGCTGGTTCCCAACTCGGGTTCCCAGGACAGGGCTTGTCGCTCTTGACAAAATTGCTGTGCTGAACCCACCTCCAGCACCTCAACTATGTTAAATGGGAACTCATGCAACTGAGCTGAATCCTACCTGGCTCTGCAGTAAAAACACAGCGCTATCAGCTATTGGGCATCCCTTATGGAATGGTGTTAATGCATATATGTTACTGAATTTCTGACCATGGGGAAAACACTGCTGGTGTGGCTGAGTAAAACGAATCTAAAACCTATCTGCTGCCCCTGGAAAGAGCCTGGTGTCCTCTGAAAGAGCATGTTTCAGACTACAAGCTGTTTTTTCCCATAAAATGTGGAACAGGAGGATTTTGAAGGATGTTATGGGTTCTGGATTTCTGTGTCTGGATGAGGATGTTAGTCCAGTGCAGGCTTATCTGAGAGGTGTTTTACTTAATGGAAGAAATAACCACGATGGAATATACTCCTAAGGAGCAGGATGCAAAGTGGAATCCCTCAAGCAGAATAGCTGGCAAGTTGCAGTAAAGCTTATCATATACTGTGGTTATTTCCTAAAGAGCTGACATTCCTAAAATAATGTTCAGGAAATGCCAGCAAAGCAGAATGATAGGAAAACTTATAATTTCTTTCTTACATCCTACCCTTTAGTTCCAGAGCAGTGAGAAGGCACAGCTGGGAACATGAAAAAGGCTTTCAGTGTTGCAGATGCTGAGGAGAGGAGCATTTCTCTGGCAATTCCCTAAATTCTGTGGCATGCACATTATTTTCATCTAGAGGATGCCTTGAAGACAGCTGACATGTTTCACAGTGAGAACTCTAGCAAGACCATGTGAAATGTGAGTAGCATTAGCAAAATAATTTCAGTGAAAGAAAAGCTGTGCTTTTCATTCACTGGGTTTGGTTTAGACCTTGTAATGCTAGCAACTGATGCAGAATTGAGGAAGTAAGTACTAAAAATAGCAATTAACAAGGTTATTTTGCAAAGCTCTCATGTGAAAACACTGCCATCCAGCAGCTGGACATCATTCTCTTTTTTCAGACATAACTGAATAGGAGGGAGGATCAAACAGGACTGGTAAAATTTTTAGCATTAGCATGAGAGGTGGTGATGAATTCCTAGCTGAAAACTTCTGTTTGGAAAACAAAGGAACTGAAAACAGAACATTTTATAGCTGAAAGCCATCTTGCTCCTAAAGTGACATAAGTGTTTTTGAAATTTTTAATCTGTTGTATCGTTTCCAAAAGAATTGGTCATCAGTTCTTTTTAAGTTTGAGAATAGCTTTGTATCTATAAGTGCATAACTCTATAAAAATGTGTATTAAGAATGTCAGAAGAAACCCTCCATTCCCCAAAGTCATATATAACCATATGACAATCAGTGCACATGGGTCAAATCAACTAACAAGTATTTTGGGGTTTACCTCATCTCCAAGTCTTCATTTTCTTGTGGTACAAATTTGTACAAGGCAACATAGGTGTTCATTTGTAACGTGCTTTTATAAAATGGTCCCTTTAAGAAAAGAGAGAAGGAGAAAATTAAATATCTGTTCTGTACTGGAATATGGTTCATTTTGTTAGAGACAGAGGAACCAGAACCTGATCTTACAATGAAATAACCAAAATCATCTCGCTCTTTTCACAGCTTGGAGGACTATGGTAGACCAGACTACTAGACGTATTGTAGGCCATTAAGGCAGTAATTATCTTCATTTAGAAATAAAATTATTTGAACTTCAAGATCAAATTCCAGGCTTCTGAAGAACACAAGCAGAAATTTGCACAGGCTGGTCTTTGGGATGAAATCTTAAATATGAGTCTGTCTTTTTTCTCTCTGTAGCATATACGGCTCTTATGAGCCCATTAAAATATTATTGACCTTATATAAGGCATCTAGTCTACACCCTTGTTACGGATGGAGCTAGAACTGTACAGTGCACAGCTCCAAATTCAGAGCAGGAAAATCACTTTCTTAAAGTGATTTTAATGTGTGATAGCTTTTTATGCTGGGTTTGCAACCAAGAAAACTGGTTACTCTGTCTCCTTGTTTTTTCAACTGTTAATCTGGGGGAAAAAAAGGCAGCTAAAACAAACACTAAATAATTTTTAATATCAAATTTGTGATTTTTTTACATTACAGCTGTTTTGGTGTAGTTACATAGCCTACACACTGGATCTTTTGTATTCACAAATCAATTTGCAATAAGCAGAAAAACCTAAAAGTAACCACAAAGGTTAAACCAAAAAGCCATCCAGTACTGTATATTGCTTCCAGCTGTGGTATAAGAACACAACAGTCAGGTATCAGTGACCCAGCAGACCTACTCAAGGTCCTCAGACAGCCATGAAAACAAGGGTTTTGCATGATTTCCCATTATCATTGCATCATCACAAAATTTATGTTCATACCGGAGAATTTATGCTTTTTGGTTCTTCTCCAAAGTGTTCTGTGCCATTTTCGGAGTATGTAAACACTGAAACAAAGCAAACATATGACATTTTAGGAGTAGTTTAAGACTCTTTGCCTTAACAGGCTCACCTTGATTTTGCTGATCTCTTCCTTTTCTCCCTTATTTTTCTTTGATTCCTTGTGGTCCCCTCCAAACCCTTCTATACTCCCAACAAAACCACATGTGCTGTTGGCACATGACACAATCTGTGTCCTCAAGAATTTACAAATGTAACAAATAAACCATTTTGATCAGATGAATATACAGAAACACACCACTACAAACAGAACCTAGGTACTGTAAGTGCATTACTGTTTAAAGTCCAGCAGCCTTTTTCTCACACTGACTATTGTATCTTCATGTTTAGGATAAGCAGTATGTCCATTTTAAAGCACCTGCAAAAGCTGATGATTATATATGAGCAATATTGGGGAAGTTTGTATGCCAAACCCCTTCTTTCTCCTCTGACCTCTATATTAAGTGTTTGATAGCCTTATTTCTATAGTTTGGATATCTTCTCTGCCCAGTAGCCCATTCCTGGGGTGCACTGAATACACTGCCTCCCTCTCTGAATTTACAGGAGTTACCTGAACTGATTTCAAATCAGAATGAGTAAACTCAGAAACAGGCCTGTAGATGAAGAAATTTGCTTTTAATTTACTAAATCAGAAACTCATGGAATAAGACAGCAGTCACAGCTGCAGTCAACAGTTACCCTCTATTGTAATTGATTCATGAGCTGACTGATCCCTGTCCTTAGTTATGTCCCTAGAAAAACCACAATGGCTTTATAATTTCAACTGAATTCTCCCTCCACATTTTAAGAATTGCCCAGTGTTTCTTGCTTCTGGATAAAGGCTGAATATGATTTTAATAGCTGGAGTCTTTGAGGAGCTAGAACTATCAGCTCTTCTCCCACCATTTACCTCTGTAGGTGTTTTGAGAAGAAGCTAGACTTTGCAGTGTCTAACAATTTGGAAATCTCCAAAGTGGTAGTGTGAGGCTGACTGGAACATTTTCTTTTTGTTTCTCTGTCATATAGTTACATGCGTTCAGGGGAAGAAAGGTCCAGGAATACCAAATCCCTGAATTTTTCTCCTCTGCTGTTTCACTTGCCCATCCTTTCTTTCATTAATACATATTTCTGGGACTAGTCTTCATGGTAGCTGACAACCTAACAGAGTCTGTGAAGAAGCATTATGAGGGAAATAGTAAGGTTCTTTGACAATAGAAAGTTGTACTTGATTATAGAAAAAACAAGACAGTGTTCTTGTAACAGATAAGAGACAAGTGAAATGGCAGCCACAACATGCATGAGGAAGATTTTGTACAAAGTGACAGGCATTCATGAGCACACACATCTTCTCTGACAAAATGTAAGACAATGTTGTAGTCATAAAGTTCAATGTATGAATGTGAAGAGAGCATGTGAACTCACATCTGCCACACTTAACCTGAAAATGCCACAAGTTGTGTCTGGCTGGCCTGACTGCAGAGGACCTGGGGCCTCAATACACCCCTCACCGAGTCCTGCTGCAAAGGGACTCTGACACAGCAGACTGTCACATGTACCAAAGGGAAAACCTTAGGAAAAACCTAATTTCCTGAATTTTTAGTATAGGGGTATGTGTGTGTCTGACATCTGTATGAAGGGGTTTAAAGTGCTGCTATTACAGTTTGGTAGTGTTTAAGTCCTACTCAAATAACTATGCTTTTTTTTTTGTGTCCAGAGGAAAAGGATTCAGGAGGCAAATTGAGGACGTTCTGGTTAATACTGAGTTGGGTAACTAGGAGCCTTTTGGACTTGCAAAAAGTCATTCACCAGATGAAGCAGAAGTATTTCAGCATCATGTCTGGACTAATTTCTGTTTGGTGACAGAGAATAAAGCAAGCTACTAATGTACAGCCTCATGAATTGTGCAGCTGACCCAGCATGTCAGGAGGGAGCTGAACTGTATCCTTCTGTTGGCTGAGAAGTGCTCACCAAAACTGGGTTTGCAGGGAGGATATCCCATATTTGACTCAAGGGGAAAGGGCTCAAATCACTGTTGATAACAGGCTCATAGATGTCACCTAAAGTACATTTTGGCTTGCTGGACTTCTGTTACAGACTGCAATTCACAGCAGTGAAAGAGTATAACTGGCTTAGAGGAGGCTGAAGGGCTGGAAATTAGGTATGCCTTCTCACAGTTGTAAACTGTAAAACTTCACAGGATTTATGATAGGGCCTGAATGAAAGAATCTGCCCTTGAAGTTGTTGTCATAGGAGTTCTATAGGAGCAATTACATGGCCACACATGTGCTGGGTCCTTTCACCCTTCTTCAGGCTGTGTCTTTTCTGCTGTTTATCAAAGAGCATCAAATGTACATTTTCTTAAATACTTATTTGCACAAGACAGTATTTTAATAGAAAAAAACCCAAACAACACAAACCCAACTGGAATGGACGTGAGTCATCAAGGCATTAATGTGGAACTGCCTGATAAAGAGGCAGTGGACAACTGAGGAAAAAGGAGTCATGAGTCACTCTGTAACAACATTTTGAACGTACTTTGTTAAATTTTTAATCTATGTTTAGTTCATGGTCTCTGGATATTAGTAGGAGACACTTGACTCTGAAAGCCATAGAGGTATGGAGTTTGTATCTCCACACAACAGAAGTCCATCTATTTTCATATTTGTTTGCCCCAGCAGCAGCAGACAAAGAAAAGGAAAAAAACTAGGGATTTTTAGACTCTGGAAAGGATTTTACCATTTCCATAGCTTGTGCAAACAGTGCAGGCAGTTTATTAAAAATCTACCAAGAGGAAATTTTTGGAGTGACTGATGCATAATTTATACTCTGAGCCTCTGAAGGATGGATTGTAAAAAAGCCAGTACTGATCAAAGGAATTGTTAATGTGCCGCAGAAGTTATTTGGAGGTTTGACACATGCTGAGTTTTTAAACTAATCTCTTTAAGTAAGTTCCTTGAATGCCTCTCTGTGCATTCAGTGAATACAGATCTCAGAGAAAGTTTCTTTGGGTTTCAGAAATGAAACTATTGACTGACAAAGAAATAAAAATTTATCTGAATACTCAAACATGGTCAATTGAATCTCAGGTAGGCAGGATTAAACAATGTGGTGCAGAATGAATTCTCTGTCTTTAACCAGGTCAGGTCAACTTGTACTTGCAAGACAGAAAACCTAACAAAATTTTCAGGAGAAATCAGATAACATGGATAAGATGTTCACAAAATGAGAGGAAGGAAATGACTGAACACAGTGAGGAGAGGTGATAGGACCAAGAGAGGAGGAAAGCAATAAAGAGGTAGCATAATATGGAAACAGACAGCTGAAGTCGGCATTTCACTTACATGAATTGGTAGCAGTATGTAAGGAGCACTGGGCAGCGTGGTTTGGTTTTGTTATGTACATCTTGTGAGATTCAGCAAAGCAGAATTCAGGCCCTGCTAGAGAAGTTGCTCTGATGGTTTGGGCCTGAAGTTGTGCTTAGCAATAACCCTTTTTGTTTATGACTTCCACCCCCATGACTGAATTCAAGAACAGGGTCACAAACACCAACTCTTGGTGACTGAGATTTGATTACCAAGGTCTTGACATTACGATGGTTTTCAAATCTCAACATGCCAATGCTGTAAAAAGCATTACTTTTGTACTGCAAATAAAAAAAAAAAAAGGAATTGGGCCATCAATATTACTGGGCATATACTACAGTTGTACTGAGAAGTTGCAATTAATAGGAGATAGGGAATGGACCTGAACCTTGTCCAGTGGAAGCTCGGGACATACCGAATTAAGAAAACTGGTGGCTTGAATTTCATCTGAATGGCAGAAAGCATTCCCCAAATTCTTACAGCAAATCACCTCCTGCTTTGAAAACCAGAACGCTGCTAAAGCATGGACATGCCATAACACCCCACCTAAAACAGGCTGTACACAGGCCTTTACACCTGAAGGTGCTGCCCTGGCCTGGCCGCACTCACCACTGTTGCTGCGTTTCCTGCTTATGTCAAGGGTGCCTGCAGAGCTATTACCTTCCTCCGGAACTTCTACCAGGTCAGCTGTCTGCAGGGACAGAAAGAGCAAATGAGATGGGATGTCAGAAAATGGGACCGATGAAGTGAAATAAAACCACTGCAAGGGTCTTTGGGAAAGGACACCACTTGAGTGGTATCAGAACAGAGCAGAGTCAGCCTAACGGGACTGAAGGAAACATTTGATCTGGTGACGCACAACACGTACCTACTGCACAGGGAGCAGCGAAATCCCAGAAAAAACTCCAGACCAAGTTTGCAGTCTGGAGCACAAAAAAGTTCTGCAGCATAAAATGAAGTGAAAGTTAAGGAACAAAGGATTATGTTAAGCAATACAGTTCTCTGTACAAAACAGAAAGGGCAGGAGGGAATTTGCAGATTCTGCAGTTATATTAAATAGCTATCCACCAAGAAGACTGAACATTAGTTGAAACTACTGACTTTTAATATATTAGCCCCAAATACATAATTCAGTAAAATAACTGTAATGTAAAGGTCATTTTCATTCTGTTAAAATCCTGTAAAAGAAAGAGCTGGAGTGCAATGCAGTTGATTAAATCAGTCTTTAAATATCTATTCTCACTTTCTTTTTAAACAGTCATCTGGCCAGTATGGTTAGGGAAATTGAAAGCCAAGTGTTGCTTTTAGAATTACTATGATTTCTTCTTAGTACCATATTAATGTCAGTCATGATTAGGGACCCAGTGTTCTAGGGTATAGGAAAATATGGCATGACATAATCTTAAGCCTCAGAAGTATACTCTGCATACAGCACCAGATTCCTTGGCTGGGTAGTCAGCTTCTCCTTGTATAGCCCAACAGGAACCAGGAACTGCTCCAAACAACTCTGAAAATCTGACCTTAAAAAAACCTCAGTTCCTGAACTTTCTACATCTTTGATAAACATAAAGCCCTAAAGACTGAATTTGAGTCAGGTACTTTCTCTAATCTGATTAACTGTAAATAATTACACACTCCTAAGCTTTACTTATTTCTAGTTAACAGATTTTAAGTCACAAAAAGGATTTAATGCTATTGTATGACACTCTACAATTGTACTGTACACACAGCTTGCTCTATTTCTTTGCAGACACTTGCCTGCATCAAGGAACATTCACTGTTTTTGTTCAGAGAGCAAAATCTGAATTGCTTTATAGATTTAATATGATGGTTTTTTTCCTTTTACTAGTGTTGACAACAAAGCTTTTTTTTTAGAATGTACTTCCACAACTTTATTTCTCCTGTCTAATACTTTCCAAGCTACTTCTCCATCTAAGGAAAGTAATGAACAAAGAGGTTTAAAGTAGATTTGTGCCACAGGTGTCTTTTGGCTATCTTGTTTCTCTTGCTATTTTAAGAACCTTCTACTTTACTGCAGTTAGTCCTTGTTTTTAGACTCAGCCTTATGTAGCAGGTCATGTTTGTCTTGCATCTGGCTAAAATGGGTCACCTGGGGATGAGAAGGCACTGCAGTAGCACAGTTTACACAGAGCCAGTGTAGAGCATATCTATGGATTCTGGTTGCTGGATGGAGAAGAGAAAGACTGGATTTGTTGAAAGAGTAAGTCCCAGCTATTTTTCAGCTCCTTGCTACAACACATTCCTCAGTTTTCATAATTGACTAGCTTCATAACTGCTGATTAGCAATTAGTGTTATTTTGTTGTGTTCTAGTGCATATGGGATGCGCAGTGGCTGTCTCTTCAGTATATACCTCATCCAAAACCTTCTGAGGTAACCTCAGTTACATTTAATGATTTTTCACTCAAGGACTACATGACAAATGATCTAATAGAAATGACAGAGGTGCAAAGCTGCTTTTGAGAGGAGCTGATCCACAAAAAACTAACAAGAACTAGATTCACATTTATATCACCTCAAGTGCATTTCTGTATAAATGTGGGTTGCAGAAGCACAGTTTTGAAGCAAGCAGTAGGTAGTAAATCTGGAGCATATGGCCACTTTCTTTTATGGGAAATGCAGAATCCAGGCGGAAAAATCAGTGAGTACGTCCACACAGTTCAGTCACGTTAAAAATACTTTGGCTAGTTTAGAGGAAGGTAGTTGTCTCTACTCTCTGCAGAGGTATGAACTGCATGCAGTATGGAAGCTTGACGGCTGTAGGGGCAAGGCACAGCTCCTGCAGTCCCCTTTGCTTCTCATCACCTTCAGCAGGAGCAGCTCCAATGCGCTGACACAGAGCAAGGCCTTGGACAGCTTGGACACCACCCACGAGGCACAAGTATCCCAGGTGTCCCCGTGTCTGTGGTGTCCCTGGTTTGGTGACATGGCAGAACCTTGAAGCCCGTTCCCTCTCCCAGGACTGGGACACAGCACATCCTCACAGCTGCATTGCTGCTTCTGCTTGGAGAGGAGCAGGGCAGCACAGCAGTGAGGATCACTGGGGAAAGGTTGCAGTCACTCTGCGTTTCTAACTACACGTGCTTCTGAGGGCTCTGTGCCACATCCCTGCTGCAGGCACTGCTCAGTACCTACTCTCAGGTCACACATCAGTGTCAAACCTTCACGGCCCCATCATCTCTTTCAGGGTTGTGCCTACCCTGTTTTTCATCCTCGTCTCAATCCACAAGCTTGTGCTGGCAAAATTTATGGTTTCTCAAATCTGTTTATTAAATTCTCTAGTGTTTTCTATTTCCTGTGTGCTGACACATGTTATATTCTCTCTCAGCTTCAATACCCTGGAGAAATTCCTGTAATGAACTTGCATTCCTAATCCTACACCCACACCCCACCTAGTTATGATCAGCTCCCTAGGGTAAGCTGACACAGCATTAGTAATTTCTATGCTTGAGTTGCCATTTATAATTCAACATAAACTTTATTGATTTAAAAAGCAATAATTATATTTGTAGAAATTTTGTTTCAAAGTAAATTAGTTGAAAGAAAGAAATGTAATAACAATGCAACAGGTGGTAAAGTCACTCTTGGTTTTAAAAAAGAATGGGAATTAATAAATTCCGTTTAAGGCACAAATGAGGGTGTATAGAGGATACGCCTCTTAATAAATCCCTTGCAGACTTCACTTAGTTCTTGCTTAAATTAGTCTGTCTTCTTTCCCCCCTGAAATAAACTGATGTCTGTTTAGAGTCTACCTGTATCACCTGAGATTACAGTTCTACTGTGTTAGTGAGCATACATTTAAATGCCAGGGAAATGTTGTACCAAGCATATACAGATATTAGCACCACTTGAAATTAAGCATATAAGTTTTTGTTTTGAGGCCTGGAGACCAAGTCTCATCATGTCTCTGTGCCCAGTGATTTTTATTCTGAGGTGAGTGCAGAAGAGATTGTCAGATAGAGTGGGTCTGATTTTTAGAGGTGACAATCAGCTTTAGCCTCCAGTGTATTCAGGTGTGATTGTCTTTTTTTGGTTATTATTTCTTTGGGGGAAGGGGGGAGGGGTGGAGTGGGCATGATCTCTTGGGAATAGAAGAGAACTTCAAACATAGGTGTAAATGCCAGTTTATGAGAGGCTGAGAGGGTATGAAATGTCCTTTCAATGTCTTGAAGGAGCTCCTGATCTCATGGATCCCAATGCTGTTTAAATAGCCATCTCTGTAAGGAAGAAACTGGCATTTGTTACTGTTGAACCAGGTATAGATATACCACAGGCAGGGTCAAGGGAACTATCGCTTCCCTTGTTCTTCTCCAGCTCTCCTGCCATGGTCCTGAAGAAAGTGACTTCTATGATGGGAAAGAGAGAATGATAAACATTAGCATGAAGGTTAAAACCTCCCTGTCTGGATACAACCACCTGGGCACACCTGCCTGTATTTGGGGTCTGGAGAGAGAAGCCACAATCTGTAATGCCTTCCTCATGATTCTACACTGGACAGGGGCGGAGGTCCCAGTCTGTTGCTTTGTTGCAGTAGCAGCATCTTAATTTTGGCTGGGTTTGTACTGGGGTCTTGTATTTTGAAATGCTGGCTCTGAGGACTTCAACCCATTGTTATCACTTGTATGAAGGACAAATGGCCACTATCAACAACAGGCAGTATGTATCTATTCCAGCCTGACGGTTAAATAGCTCTGTTACACTACTATATGGATATGCAAAATAAAAAGATTTATATTTCCTTTCTCAATATGATAAAAACAGTTTATTAATTTAATTAGTACTTTTTTTTCTCAAGAGTCGTCTAAAAGATATATAAAAGTTGAATTTGCAAAAATAACAAGTTTTCTGGTCTCAATATGGAAGCTGAGAGTAACTTTTTTTTTTTTTTATGGTTTGATATACAAGTTTTGTGAACTCTGATACAAGGTCATGTAAATGAATATCTGTTGCTCCTCCACATAGAAAGTGTGAGAAAGATGTGGGCTACTTACAGAGTTTCTGTTGGGAGAGTCAGACCCACTTCCAGAACTTCCCTTTTTGGTTTTCTGTGCTAAAGAAGTCCCAAAGCGGAGAGTTTCATACACAGGGTCAACCTTATTTCCACAGGCTGCAACAGAAGGAGCAAAACATGCATCAATACCTTGAAGATATTTCTGTTCACATTCCTACTTGGAGAAACACTCATTTCTACCAACAGGCTGGGCTGGATGCTTAGCCACAAATTTAGAGACTATCCTGATAAAAAGTGAGCGTTGAACTTTATAGAATTGCTATCAGTTTTCTGCTGCCTCTCTACTCCCATAAAGATCATCCTCATCTCATACTGGCTCTTCAATTTTTGGCCATTGCCTTGTCCCTCTTCACCTGCCATTCTCCTTCCCTAATCATCACTGGTGCTGCCTGCACTGAGGTAAGGAAGATGAAGCACCAGGAGGTTCTAATCCATGTTTGTGTGTACCAGTGACTTGTTGGATTGCTCTCAACAGTAGCTATCCCTCATAGCCAGTCACAAAAACCATCATTCTCATCCCATGGAAGAGAAATGGATGTCTTCAGTGGGCACAAGCAAATTCAGTCCAAACTCTCTTCTACATCTTGCATTCTTAGACCTCAGCTTCCCTTATGACACAACGCAGTAGGCATGTAGAATATAGTACATTTGTAGCACCACGTAGGAGGGAAATTTTAGCCAAAGTCCTGAGAAAATACAAGAAATCTTGGATTTTGATTAGAGCAAAGCACACCTCATTTTTTTAGCCAGAGTTTGTTCAAAATATTTCTATTATTTCTGATAAAAATGATGGATGTTTTCTATAAAGAGAAACTTAGATTAAATACTTGTAATTCATTTTTTTTTTAAACTGTTGACAGTAACAATGCAAATGTCATCAGACAAGTAATTTTAAACTGACTGCCCAGTTTTAGGTTTCATTTTTGCACTTCCAGGTTTGCCTGTTTAGAGTATTGGTAGGGAAAAATATTTTCCAGAATAAACTTAACTTCTCCATTTCAAAATGTTTATTTTCAGAAATTTGGTATTATAGTGAGGAAAAAGTGTTCTTTCAAGTACTCAGACAATATGTAGACATGACCAATAAGGAAAAATATGAGGAAAGTAAGAAGTATGGATGAATAAAGACAGGAACCTAGTGACATCCCTCAAAAGACAGACCAGTGATTTGAATGCCCCCTGCTGTTTTGATCTCCCTGTCTTTTATCTGTTTCTTCCCAGCTCAGACCCTCACCTCAATATTCCAGTGTTTCTTCACTTCTAGATTCCTACATTGATCTCAGGGTGTTGTTATTATAAACAGGGTAATTGCTAAAAGGGCACAGGGTTTTGAGTGAAACACACCCTCTCCTCTTCCAGCTTTGTATCTTTGAAGCGGTCCTTTCCTGAGATGGCAGATGGGCATCCAGTCGCTGAAAGGAGCTGGAAGGCTGCTGAGGGTAAATACCATGGCTGGAAGTCTGCTGCTGCTGCTGCAGAGCACTGCCAAAGGAAGACTGAATGGAAAAGCAATTGAAACCTACCAATAGGCATCACTTCTTTGATGCAGCCAAACTGTTCGTGAATGAGTAGTGGTGAGCTGTAGTACCGTCGAAATCCCTTTGGCTGGAAAGAGAAAAAGCAAAAACAAGTGAAGTGCATTGCTTGCCTTGATTGATGAAATAGAAATAGCCTCAGCTCTTCGGTTAATGGTGAAACATTGTGGTGAGTCTGGAAGTTTGCCTCCTCTTGTTCAATCACTGTGAGGTTTAGACATCAGAGATTTATTTGACTTTTTCTCCTAGAAAAAAAACCAACAATTTCCCCTATTTATGGGGAAGGAATGGCTCATTTTCAGCTCTCCTTTTTCTTTTGTCTTTTTTGTCACAAAAGCAGCACTACTTAATTGCAGCAGAAGTGCTGAATCATTAGAGCTTCTGGGAAGTTTCCCTCTCCCTATCTTCTTATATAACATGAATTTGCATTGTGTTGCATTTGTTAAACATGCAACTATCCTTCCTTACCCTAACTCCAAATCCTCATGTTACCAGATTTGCACCTGTGAAACCCAAGGAATTTAGAACGTTTCTATGGTTTTTTCTAAGGTTTACTGCTGACTCACTGTAGCTTCCACTGCTCTTTTTTTTTTTTTGTGTGTCTTGTAAGGTCAAAAAACTCTCCAAGCTGTTACGAGATATCCCCACATGTCCACTTGTAGAGAAGTAAATGCACTACAGCAACCCAAGCTATACCATTAAAGAATACCATAATATGGCAAAAAAAGTGCCCTGTGCCACTCCAAAAAAACTTAATTCAGGCAAAGCTTAGTACTCAAAATGAATGTCTTCAAGGCATTGGAATTTCACAAATGGTCTCTCAGATTTCTAATTCCTGCAGGCTGTGAGAACTTCTAGTCACAGTGAGAAGTGGGGAAGACTAGCAGAGATGTGCATATTTTCCATATATTCTGTTCAAGTGTACATCAAAACCTGATAGACAACCACTCCTTTAGGTAATGAAGTGCAGAAAAGACTGAAAAAGAGTGAGGGGACTGATAAATTTGGAGTCTTAGAGGAATAAATTCCTGATTCTTCAGCTTTGGTTTACCCACAAGCTAGATTCAGGCAGTGCATGGGCATGAGCTCACAAAACTCCTGTGACTTTGCTGACAACTTCCTGACATAAATTTGGTATCTACATTTCTGTTTTTGTAAACTAGTGACCACAAGAGCTGAGGCTGGAATCAAGAAATGCATGAATCAACTAACATGATGTAATATTTCCTTTTTTCAAGGTTTGTCGTTCACAGACCAACTTCCTATACCAGAATGCCTCACACTAGAACGATGGTTATGGTTTAGATACATTAAGACTTTTCTCAGGGATATAAACAATAGTTTCCGGCGAATATTCTTGGAGAGAGAAGATCTTTCCAGTGAAAGGTGGTGTCTGTAGCCCTTTTGAAATCAATGCTTGCATTTTCCCATCTCTTAACACAGTGAAACTCTTGGCTTTAGCTCGTAGTTTTGTCAAATGCCTTCAAGTTGTAACAAATCTGAGACCATCTGAAACATGAATATATGTATTCAGTTTTCATATTGCAAATGGTAATTTTTCCAAGCTCTTTTTCCAAAAGTAACCAAAAAGAACCATATTCCCATAAAAGTCAACTGGGTGGGTTAGAATTGTCTCAGACACCGTGTACTGCCATTGCCAGTCATGAGATTTTGCTGGTCAGAAGGCAACCCAGGCACTAAAGTGCTGTGTCCATACAAAGGCAGGCTCCTTCCAGCCTCTCCTGCTGAGAGATTGCTTCAAACTCTGTAGTGTCTTACTGTGAAATATACTTTGGTTTTCTTTTTAAGATGAATTATGTTTTTTCTTCAAGCCCTAACAGTGGAGAAAACAATAAACATAAACAGAAAACATAATTTGAAGGAGATTTCATTTGTTAAACCCCACTGAAATACTATGATTAATTTATAGCATTCTTTGAGAGGCTTACACTACAGCAAGCACAGTTGAAATCAAGGTAATTAATTCTGTTAGGTAGCTAAATTTGTGTTCTGCAACTCTATTTTCACATCCACAAAGCAGAGCAGATTTATATTTTAGTTTTGTTTGCATTCTTGTGTGGCAGCAATTGCCCAAATTGACAATAGGGCACCACCTGGCTTCACTTTTCCTGCCTCAGTAGAGTGATCCAGTGGGTCACTGTTAATGCAGCAGCTAATGCATGCCTGGGGTTCAGACACAAAAAGGAAGTGGCTCCACAAGTGGAAGCACAAGTTGCCCTGAGCTGCTCACTTACCAGCTTGCCCATGCAACGTTGCTGTCCAATACTGTCTGCACACTTGTGGTGGATGCTCATCTTGCAAGCCTTACAGCGCAGTCCGTGCTTAGCGTTTGTCCCTGTGAAACGCATGGGAATGATTGAATTAGACAAAATCAATAGTTTCCGTCCATTTAAACAAGTGACCTGAAAGAACTCATGGGGTCAGTTGCAGTAGAGCCAATATTGACAGCATTCTTTGCCTTACCTACTTTTACAAATTCAGCTTTGTACATGCATTTTCTTTACAGCCTCTCCATTTTAGGCATTTGTCCCCCAGGCTCTTTCCCAGGCTGTTGCTGCCTTTAGCTATGTATTGTACTATGGTCTGCTATATGATAGCCTGACCAACAGTGTCTCTGCTCCACCAACACCAAGCAAAACCCCTTTGTTATTTTGAAAGGTCTTGGCTTGGCTGTGCGTGTCTGAGGGAACCACTGAAGGAGCACCCAGGTTCTGGATCAAACCTGGGGACACAAGCCATCAGTGGAGGCCCAGGTTTTGTGGGAGAGGGTTAAGCCAGCTTCCTTGCCATCACCCACCCACAGGAAAACACATCCCTGTTTCTGTGGTTTCTTTTTCCTGCGTGGTTGCCCTGGATTAGTGTGCTGTGAGGATTTTTTCAGTTATAGTTTCTTTTCAATTGCACATGCTCAAAATAAAATTGACAATTGCTTCCAGGGACTGCTGCTCTCACCATCCTGGGCTAGTGCTCAGAGGGTGCAGGAAGGGCTCCTTGCATGTCCCTGAGTGGGGCAGTGAGGGTGCCAAGAGTTTGACCATGCTCTCCTTCCTTGACAGTGGAAAAGTTCTGTGTCACACGTAGGGGAGCTACAGCAGAAATTTTACCTTAAAGAAGCAGACTTCTGCATTATCTTCAGTGTGGACCTGCTCTTAAGTGACAGACTAAAGTCTGCTTGCTTCCAGGCAGGAACAGTCACTTTTATTCTTACAACCATAGCACTTAAACTATACAGAAGCAGAAATGCTGCAGCAACTCTTTTATCCCCACAAGATTGCATAAGCAGAATGGGTAAACAACGTATCAGTTCATTAATGTCTATTGGGAGAGTGAGTATGAAACAAGGTAGTAAAAAAACCCCTAAAAAACTCTTGACATTTTAACCTCATTAGTCAGTCATGATAGGAATATTAGTCAGAAGGATCCTGCATCTGAAAGTACTCTTGTAGCTCCTGGTTATTCGAGTAGTCAAAGCCATTTACATGCTGCCAGTTTCATTCAGTGAAGTGCTACCTCTGAAAGAAGCACTTCAGGGAAGGTTTCATCAAGTTGGTGCCAAAAACCAAGCCTTGGGTTCCACTTTCAGAGGAAGACATGTCTGAAGCAGCCCCTTTCAAGCCAGATAAGGCAGGCTGAAGTAGCCATGGGTGGTTGCAGCGATCCAGGTTCAGATGTTTCACTTGTGGGCTTCCTGTAGCATCAGCAACCAAGATCCTCCCCACCTTCCTATAGAGACTGCTGGAGGGATAGGGACTGAATGGGATTGAGTGTGCAGTGTGTCCCAGGGACTTCCATGGAGCGGGGTCAGTGCCTGCTCCCCACTTGTTGCCTCTCTCAGCCCCCTCTCAGTATGTGCAGACACCTTTTCTAGCGTCTTTTCTGGGGTCTTTTTTCCTATCAAACACAGGATTTCCTTGAAGAACAGATATCTGTTTGTTTGGCTTCTTTTTCCTGCATGGTTGCACTTGGATTAGTGTGCTGTGAGGATTTTTTCAGTTATAGTTTCTTTTCAATTACACATGCCCAAACCAATATTGACTTCTGAAGCTTTGTGCTTTTATTACTGATGATGAAATGTTGAATCACCCTTCCTGGTGATCAACAATTGGCACTGAGGAAAGAGTAGTTCCCTCACAGTTTTTTATTATATTTATAGGGCAGTATGAAAAAAGGAAAATGACATCACAGTTGGCCTATGTGACACATCAGTGCTCAAGCACTGGGTCTAATTCTCCTCTCATGCTGGTCTGTAGTAGCATAACTCTTACCTGCTGTACCAAGTTACTTCTAAGATTAAGCTGTGAAAAGGCAGTCAGTCTCACAGTCCTTCCTGCTGGCTGTGTTACACTCTTTCAGCCATTTTAGTGTTAGCTTTACAAGGTGGATATTGGTCCGTATATGTTATAACCATGTGATCACAGAAGATACACATTTGTCAAAACAACTGTGCATCCAAATCATGTGCAAAATGAATGTGAAGCATCTGTACTGCTTTCAAAAATCAAACCCCAAATTTTTCAGAACAGTAATCTGTGGTCATGTGAAAATGAGTAAGACAGTTACAAAAGAACAACACAATATTTCAGTTGCTGAATGCCATATTTTACATGTGGGTAGCTAAGTAGTGGCTTCAAAGAGAAGTATTTCAGCCATACTTGAGTCTACAGGAAGTTTTGTAAGTCAAAATGAAATCCCTGTAACTACCAAAAGCTCCAATCTTCAATCCATTTTGACTTCTAACTAATTGGTTTACTGTGAGACTACCTTGGGAAAAAATTTCCTGGTGTCTCCCTGCCTCCTACTGAGGAATAACTAAAGTGATTGGAGAAGAAGCATTTATGCTGTATTTATGCTTAGCCACCATATCTCAAGCTCTGAAAATGGCATTTCTACAAAGACACATTTTTGTTTTTCCCCACAGGATAGTTCTTTCTTCAGTTTCTTATCCCCATTACACCAAATCAAACCACCTCAGACAACCATGGCTGAGCTGCTTCAAAACTGGTGCATACCAGGAATCAGACTGCCAATGTATTTGGTCCAAAAGTTCCTGAGATTCAGAACTGAGGCACAATCACATCTCATATCATGGAGAAGAGATTGCATTCAGTAGAGGTGTAAACAAAACCAGGGTTTGACTTGTTGCATCAATTTCTGGCCTCCCATTTATGCAAACTTATTGACCTTGCAGACACCTGAACTGGGCTGGTTTTGGGAGACATCTGGTAGTTTGAAACAATAAAAAGCAGGCAGAACATGGATCTTGCAAGGAAGTTATTTAAAGCTGAGTGAGTACAGTGAGAGCTCTACAGTCATGCATTGGTAAAAGTTATTTCATTATGCTTAAAGTAGTGGCACAGGATATAGCAATGTGTTGAAACATTATTTTCCAGTAAGTTCCCCCAGAGAGCATAAGAAAGTTAGGAATTTGGTCTGAACATACATAAAATAATAGAAAATAAGTGGTATTAATGACTCATAGAAATAAAAAAAATTAGCAGTGACTAAGATTCTAATAATAATAGCAATAGCTACAACAACACAATAGGGCAGACTATTTGAGGAAAATTTCACCTCGCTGCCATAGGGTACCAGGCCTTGTTTGAAGTTGAAAGCCTGTCAGTGGTGTGCTTATTCCCACAGGGTTAATCTTTCTATGGATAGAAGCATGGGGCAGTGGAAGAGTAAGGAGAGAGTTCACATTTGAGCTGGTTACAGCACTGTCTGGAAGGTGCAGTGTTCTAATTAGCAAAGTCTCAGACACTAACACAGGCTCCTCAGGGACTTCTGATGAGCACACTCGGATGACCTGCAAGCCTGACCATCACTCTCTAGGTTGATTTCTGTTCCCCTGAAGAGCTGATGGCTTGATTGCAGCTTACTGTTTATTCCCACCAGCAGATATTCCCCTATACCAAGGGGAAGCAAAGCTGAAAGCTACTGATACTCACATACAGTACTCACTGATAAGTCTTAGCCCACCTGGAATAATTTCAGCCAGTGGTGGATCAGAAATACAGGAACTAAAAGCTTAACAATTAAACTCCACTTGGAGTAACCTAACTATTTTTTTCTCTGGTTTTCATTCAAAAGGGGAGTACACTAACAGCTATGATGGACTCTTTGCTATTACCTTCAAAAAGTAATCACCCCTCCTACCCTCTTCTCCAAAGACCCTTACTGGGGTTAAGCCAATTGTTAAATACTGAGCCAGACAGAACAAAGTTCTGCTCAGTCACTTTCTGATTGCAGTCTGGGGATGTGATTTTCACTATTTTTATTCAAGGCACACTACTTCATTCACCAAACGGGGTAGACAGCATTTCATGAATGGACAGTTCTATTCAACATTTTTACTTTCCTCAGTCAGTGTGTGTCTTTAGGCATCATCTCTTGAGTACCACATTAGTTTTTTTCCAAATACAAAGTGATTAATAGCCTCATGAGCTTTCTTATTGGCTCACTGTCTTTGTCTCTTGCCAAAACTTGTATGAGATGGCTCTCATTTGAGGGTCTAAGGGATAAAACAGTCAGAGGTTGCAGTATTTTGGCCAATATGCTGGTGTTTAGGTTGCAAAAATTACAAATTCTCAAAGTAGGTATTTAGAATGTAAAGTACTACATATGTTCAGCTGACTTATAGTATGAACATGACTTATGAACCTGTCATCTTCAGTGAATGAAATAGTGTCAAGGTGGTAATGAAATTCAGGTAATGAAAGAACCACACAGACATTTGAACAAATGTCCTCTGTGTCCTATTCATTAATGTATCAATTACCTCCCAGTCTGTAATGGCTGGTATTCCTGTTTNAAAAAAAAAAAAAAAAAAAAAAAAAAATTTTTCAGGAAAAAAAAAAAAAAAAAAAAAAAAAAAAAAAAAAAAAAAAAAAAGAGGAAATTTCATGTCAGAATACCTGAATAGCTCTTAAATAATCTTACAAATGAGGTTCTGCCCAGCCATTTTCTTCAGATATCAGCTAATGTATCCAGGCACCTAGGTCTGGAATGATGCATTGTTTTGAGAAGCAGGTCATGTTTAATAACACCTTGCTAGAAATACTCCGTGGCTGGGTCAGCTCCCATTTGAATATCTAAACCAGCGGCTAGGTTTTCCAGAACAGTCATGGAAAATTGAATCTTAAACTGTTCTGATAATATGACCTTAAATACCACTAAAAGGACACACTGCATCACTTTTGTAAATCTAAGCCTTTTTTGGAAGAAGCCTAAATGGAAACAGAACACCTCAATATAGGTAGATGGAAATATTTGGGGGCAGAGAAAGACAGAGGGAACTGGGAAGAATTTGATTCCAACTCTTTATGTCTGTGTTTCCTACAAAAGCAATTTAGCAACTACTGTCCATTTCAGGAAAGTCACATTTATCCTAAGGAATGCAAATGAGAATCTGCTTGTCACACACATGCAAAGGGAACCTGTGTCATCCTCTTGGCTAGCACAGTTATGGCCACAGCACTGTTGGCTGATGCTTTTTGCCTCAGTATAAGATTAATAGGTGGAGAGGGAGAACAAGCCCTATAGCCTGGAAAAATTTCAAAGAAATCTGCAAATGTTGGTAACAACACGATGTTATGCTGACTGTATAAACATAACTATATTAGGCACTTATGATGAACCGGGGAAAAAAACAAAAAGGAGAGGATAAAAAGATTCAGGTCTATAAAAGAGAGAAAGAGGAAGGGACAGAGACGCAGAGACACTGTCACCTCCAGCTAATCCAGCTATGACCCATCCACTATTTTTTATCATTCTAGCTGAGAGGAACATACCAGTCAGAAATAGTTTTGATTTAAAACTTTCAAAAATAAATACATTTAAAATTACATAATTTCACAAAACTTCAACTTCTGCCGTGGGAGGCTGATAAAAATAATGAGTGTCTTGCCCTTTTCTCCCCAAATACATCTACAGTTTTCACCAGAAAGCTGCATCCATGCCAAAATTTATGGGAAATGAAGAATTATAAGCAAGCGGTACCAGTATTGCAGCAGTGAAGAGTTTAGGATGTCACCTGAGAAGGAGAAAATCCCTGAAATGGGACTGGTGCCTCTGCAGTTTTATCTAAGTTCTTGTGCACACTCCTCTCATGCCCCCTTCTTAGTTTTTAATTAACTAGTTTTGCATAAAAACTATGATGCTGAAAGAGATGACTATTTTTAAAAATTCCTCTGTGGCTGCTTCCTGCCCTTGTGTCTGGCTACTGCTGGACAAGCGCTCCTCCTTCCCCTGCTCTATCTCAATCAAGAGCTCTGAGGAGAACAGAGAGTGGCATTTTCTACATGAGACATCCAGATCTTTGAAGTTAAAAATCTTGAGTCTAATTCATTCAATTAGGTTTGTAAGAATGAGCTGGGAAGTCCTTCTCTCACTCTTCCTTGGCCTCCAGCCTCCCCGAGTGCCTCCTACCACTTTGGGGATTACCCTCTGTCCTAATGCCTGGCACCCTTCTGATTCTCTTTTTTTTTAACCAATGCTGCCCCATCACTTGCCCCAGTTGACACTATGGAGAGAACAGAGGCACAGATGCTCAGCTGGTCATCAGGTGAGCCACAGATCAAAGCCTGAACATGGATTTCCCCAGCCACCCTAGAGGGCTGAACACTAGAAGTAATTGCTGTCTCTGATGCCTGACTGAGATTTAAAATGGATGGATACAGATTTGCTCTTTAGTAATGAGATTTTTTTCTTTATTAAGTTTTGGGTTGGATTTTTTTTTTTTTTCAGTTAAATCCACCGGTTCAAAACATACAGAGTTTTGGGCATGTTAAATCAATAATTTCTTGGGATGGGGCTACACTATACAGGGATGTCCAACAACATGCTGGAGCTAGTGGAGGAACCTCTGAACTTGGGACCAAGCTCCCAGTTCTTGACCTGACTGCCTGAAGTGTCCTGTTCCCCAGAAGCCATCTTGTGTCACTCTAAACCAATGGGGTGTGGAAAAGAGCTGGAACTTCTGTATGTTCTGTAGAGAAGGACTTGGTATCCAATCACGGTACGTATCCTGTCAAGTGAATAAATTTTAGAGTATATGTCACTGAGAGGTGTGGGTCCATTTGAGTCCCTACCCCAGTTTCTCCATAACAATATCCAGTGTTTAAATAGCAAGAAAAGCTGCCTTGCATGTAGGCAGGCTACAAAACAGTGTATAAAATTAGAACTGACTTCCTAGTGACATAGTTTTCTTTAGCAATGACATGCTGAGAAAAAAATGAGGCAGTAATAGGCAGATTTTTCTGCAAGACCACTATAGAGATGAAAAATATCCCTGCTAAAATAAAGTCTTTTAAAAATTTGGCCACAAGAAGTTTTTTTGAAATGCACTTTTCACATATTCAGCAGCTTTTCTATAAAAGTCTATCCCTGAAAGGAAATATCCACCTCCGCACTTCTTAAAATATCATCTCAGGTTTTTGATCATCTAAATGTTAATTAGGATGCTGGAATGCCATGGTAAATAAACTAACAGCTATTATTGAGAGAAAAAGTCCCTGTCCTCTAAACACTAAACATGCTAAATCATGTCTAACATTCTTTGCTCTGAACAAACTGGCACTGATGTATCAATACCTACTTCTCTAGATAATTTTCAGGATTGATGAGCCTGTTTGTAGGTCTTTGCACTGAGCTGCTTTGCTGAGAAGGAAAATATTTCAAAGAAGAGAGGCATAGACTTGCCTATGGGAGGTGATGGTGCCAGAGCTGAACAAGAGAAGGGAACATGCAAAAATTTAAGTTTGATGCGTTATCTCAAATGAGGACAAGCAGAGATCAATGGTTGATCTTGGTCTCAGTAATATTAGTAAACAGAGCATCTTCAGTAACTCTTGAGGTGAAGGTAATGAAAGATTTCAAACAAGATCTCTGTTTTGACAGGCTCAAGTTATTTGCACCTGTGCTCTTACATGTGTTGAAATGAAAAGTCATCCAGTTGCAGCTTTTTTTCCTGTGTTTTGAAATGCCTTGAAAAAGCAGTTGAATTTTGTAGGGCCGCTTGCATGTGCCAAAACCTTTATCTTCCAAGGGTCTTGTACCATTATAGAGGAGCTGGGAAACAGAAACCAGAAATCTGAACAAAAACTATGATATGAAATGAAGACCAGGACGGTGAGCTTTCTGCAAATGTGGGAAAAGAACTGCAGAACAAAAGAACAGTCTGTCCTCAGCAAAGGGATTTAGTGTCCTCTCTGGTCTGCTAAGATTTTAAACATAGCCTGTTGCTTATATGTCTCCATCATCATCAGTGGGCTTGAAATGTGAGACTGCTATTTGCCAGAAGATCAGGAAAATCAATTTGAACTATAAAATGTTTAGTTTAAAAAACCCAAACCCCATGATATATGCATATATAGCCAGTTGTTCACTGGCCTTCTGCTGTTTCAGACTTACTGAGGGTTTTGGCTTTTTCCTCCTGCAGTAAAACCATTCCCTGAGCAGCGCAACCTACCGGTGTTGTTGTGGGTCTGTTTTAGCCCAAAGTGACTGGCAGTGCCTGCAGTGACGGGTTTTGCATGCAAAATGCTAAACTGTGATTTACCATGAACACAATTCTTCTTCCTCTTTCTTTGTTCCATTTTACAGCAGCGAGTGATGGAGATGGGAAGTGGAGCAACAGGAGATAACTACATGTGGCTAAAACCTACTGCTTGGTCAGGATTTGGCTAGACGCACAGATTTCTGTTCCAATGATATTTCTTCCCTTGGATCACACATGGCTAAGGAGGATCTCATCAGAAGCTACAGGGGTAATTGGCATAATGATTTGCTTGAACTAGAGAGAATTCGGGGCACCATGATAAGTAACTGGGTAGTTATAACAGTTTGGTGAGATCAGTTTTCAGGGAAGTTATTTCTACCATTAGTCACAATGCGCTTCTATCTTTCTGAATTTTGCAATCACGTTTTATAGCAGAGTGTGTTTCAGTATCTTGTCCACATGGGAAATATGGAATGACAGAATCAATCAGTTTGGGAAAGACCTCTGAGATCACTGAGTCCAACCCATGATGGAACACCACCCTGTCAACCAGACTATGGCACTGGATGAGTGCCACATCCAGTCTTTCCTTAAACACTTCCAGGGACAGTGACTCCACCACTTCCTTGGGCAGTCCCTTCCAATATCTAATCACGTTTTCTGTGAATTCTTCCTGATGTCCAGCTGATGGAAAAACATTCAAGTGAAACTTTTCAAATCAAGTGCAGGTTGGTGAGGGGCGGTTTTTTGGTAATTTTTTTCCAGAAAAAGTTACTGATTTCAGTGAAATCACACAGGTTGGTCAGTAAAAACACCTCATTAACTACTGTCAGATGCTCAGAGAGGCAGTCTCAGCCTTCACTGTTACAGCCTGAGAGAACTCATTACTTGACACACAGCAGTCCTGGCCTAAAGCACACCTACAGGTACACTTCCATGTGGCATCAATTACTGATTAAATGAATAAGAAAAACTTATGTCAAATGATTATACAGAAGTTTATGTAGCTCAGCAAAGCAAAAAGAACATTACCTGCCCAAGGGTGAATCTGGGAAGTGAAAAAAATAGGGACATTAAGCTGAAATTTCACTCTATTTATAAATATTTAAATCATTAAATCAAAACTGCCAAAAATCTGCTTTTTAAGATCTTGTCCATCAACAAGAATAATTCAATGCATCACTTATAAACTGTCCATGGCGAGACAGTATTTGCTTCATCTGAAATCACCCTGGATTCCATAGGAACAAACCAAGCCAACACAAGCCATAGTTTTTCTCATCTACGCATCTGGTTTGCACCAGCATGGCTACGTGGTTCGTTGTTCAAAAACCCTAATTACCATGGACCATAATTATGCTACTGCTGTCAGGGGTAAGGAAACCCATAGGGACAGCAAAATTCTTGGCAGCTATATCAGTCTGTTGTGCAGTTGTACAGTGTACAAAGTATTAACAAAAGTCCAGCAAAAAGCAGATCAGTGTCAGAAGGTACTGGCACACAGCTGAATATCAATACAGATAATTAAGATTTAGGAGCTGTCAAAGGCAAAGAACAGCTGAAATTGTGAACAGGAACATGCAGCAGGTAACTGTGTAAGTGCATGGGTGAATGTATGAAACTGAACCCCTGAGCTCTCAGACAAGAGGCTGCTATGTGCAAGCTGCAACCACTACTGGCTGCTGGAAATGTTGGTAACACTTTGACTAAACAAAAGCAGTGTATTCCAAATCCTCCAATTAATAAAGAGACAGGAGACCAGAGCACTAGTTAAAAGGCTGTGCTGTGCTTATGCACATACATTATTTGGACTGGAGGAACTGGGAACTTTTTTTCCAGAAAGAAGATTTGGTGCCAAGAGATGAGGTTCTGAAAGGAAGAAGTGGTCTCAGAAAGCAGAAGGGGACCAAAGAAGAAGGTGAAGATTCTGGCTTGGGGAGGGGTCTGGGAAATGCAGGACGTTCCTGAAGATGAGAAAGCAATGGACATCGGTGCTGTACATCAGTGACAGACAACCAGTGATGGATAACCAGTGATGGACACAAATGCCAGGGGGTGCCCAGGGATTATGCCTGAGATGGGCAACTGCAAGCAGCTTCACAGCAGCAACAAACATTACTTTCTGCCCAATGTCACTAGCAGTGACCCCCCCACCCCTGCAGGGAAGAGGAGAGGAAACGAAAGGCTGGTGGGAAGGGAATGAGTTATTGTGAGCAAATATAAATAGGGTAAAATCTGTAATGTCATTATTTCTTCAATAACACCTGGTATCCAGATGCTGTCCACACTGGAATTTATTACAGTGTAATAAACGCTGCAAAACAGAAAACATCTCACCTTGCCGCTGTAAACAGATGCGCAGACGAACACAGACCACTCCCTGTATGTTATAAAGGAAACTACCGTGTAATCACAATTTTCAACTGCATGTCATTTTTAACTGAGCATGTCTTCAGAATTAGAAGTCAGGACCCATGTGTTTGCAGCATCCTTCAGTGTATAAGATAAACTTATGTCAAAGAGGAAAACAGCTCTGGATTGTGTATACCTGGAAAACTAAAATTTCGGCAGTTCAGAGAAGAGCATTGGTGAAGTTGCAGTTCCTTGCATTCCTATTACTAAAGCAGAAAAACATGCGATGCTCCATGTGAGCCACAAGGATCACTGCTCTCTGAGACATCCTTCTATATTAAGGACAGCAACAAGCAAACGTGGGTAGGGATTTTACTCTACATGATGGCAGTGCTCTATTCCTTGCAAAAGCATTTCTGCTAAGTGCCTCATTTTAAGACTTCTGCAGCTCATAGTAAGGTAAAGCTTCTAATAATTTTGCTTCTAGATAATGCTTTTGTCAGCTATCCAGCATTGTAATTATCCACATAACAGTGACACTCCAGTAGACAAGGACTCTAAAGAGGAAAATAATGTTTTTACAAGAAGGTCAGCTTTAAAGAAGATGCACTTAATTTGCTTATCTGTAAACACCCAATATCCCATGTGAGCTCTGGAAACGTATGTAGCAGGACATAAAAACCCCACTTGCATTTTGCTTCATCCCTTGGCCTTTAAAAAACCTTGAGCTTGCCATTATGTTCTTCACTAGAGCTGACACCAGGAGCAATGGTCACTACTGAGTAGGTGGTTTTTAATGTAGTTTTTGGTTGAAAATCACCATGGCTAACATCACATTAAAATACTGATTGTAGATATTCTAGAAATGTTTATTGTTTTCCATCTAATTAAACAGCAAATGTTGGTCAACATTTTTTTGGTGTCTCTTTTGACTGAGGATTAACTGCAGTTTCATATTAATAGCAATTTCCCGCAAATTAAAGTGAGCTTGAAAATTATCTAGTAACAAATGTGAAACATGTTTGATGCTGTTCAAGGACAAATTAGAATTTAAAATATATTTCCACCCTCTTTTTTCAGCTAAGCAGTTCCTGATTATCCAATTTACTGATAACATTCTTGCCTCATCTCAGAGGAGGAAGCCCTCCCAGAGGATAAACAAACGAAATATTTCCTTTTCAATATTTGCTTTAAAGTATGTTTAACTCTTTGTTAACAAAGAAAAATAATAATGTAATGCAGAAATAATGTGTGGCCCCTGTAGCTTCTCTACAAATGTGGGGCTGTATGAATTGTTTACCTTTTGTCATGTTTATCAAAAATAGGAGTAAAATTCGATGGAGCACAACTGTACTGTGCATACCATATGTATTTCTACATCTTTACATCTGTTTATTCCAACTTTATTTATTTTAATAGGCAAACTATCTACTGTTTGGAAATTCTGGAGAGTCCAGATGATATTACCTATACCTGACTGGTGTATAACTAAGTTAACTACATTCTGTACAGTTTGGTTAATGATAATGCATCATATTTCCAGAAGGCTTTTGTTTAGCCCTTCTTACAGGCCTCCACTTAGAAGTGGGAAGGTCTATGCTAACGGAGGCTTATTAACTCAAGAAAGAGATTGGAGAGAAGCCAGGTTCAATTCAAGGTAATAGGGTAAAATGAGTATTGTGCATCAATTTTTTGTAGAAGTGTTTTAAAAAAATACAGTGGTTTTGTTTGCCCTAAACCTTAGTACAGCAGAGAGAGATGACTTAAGCAATTCTCACTCACACTGACTCTAAAAATGGCTAGAAGATTTAGGTGCCCAGAGCCATTAATTGTTGTCAACTGAAATGAAGTCTCCTAAATCCAGGAGTAAATTTAGTGGCGGGAAGGAGGAGCTAGAAACAGGGATTGTGGATCATTTTGTAATATATGGGATGGCACCTGGTACCAGTCATTGAAAAGGTTACACAACACCCCTTTTCCAAAGAATCACAGCGTGACTGGGATGGGAAGTGGCATCTGGAGATCATCTGATCCAATCCCCTGCTGAATCAGGTTCTACTAGAGCAGGTTGTACAGGATAATGGCCAGACAGGCTTTGAATATCTCCATAACGTGAAAGTCCACAACCTCTCTGGACAGCCTGTTCCAGTGCTCTGTAACTCTCACAGTAAAGAAGTTCTTCCTCACCTTCAGATGGATCTTCCTGTTTCAGTTTGTGCCTGCTGTCCCTTGTCCTCTCTCTGGGTGCCACTAAGCCTGGCTCCATCCACTGGAAAACCTTCCCTCAGCTATTTGTAGACACTGATGAGGTCTCCTCGCACTTGTCTTTACCCCAGGCTGAACAGATCCAGGTCCCTCAGCCTGTCCTGTAAGAGAGGTGCTCCAGGCCCCCAGTAGCCCTCCACTGGACCTGCTCCAGGAGCTCCATGTCACTCTTGTTCTGAGGAGCCCAGAACTGGACACAGCACTCCAGTGTGGCCTCGCCAGGGCTGAGTACAGGTGCGGGATCACCTCTCTTGAGCTGTTGGCAATGCTCTTCCTAATGTATCCCAAGACACCATTGGCTTTCTGGGCCACAAGGGCACTGCTGGCTCAGGGACAGCTTGTTGTCCACCAGTCATGCCATCACAGAAGTCTATCAGATTGGTCAGACATGATTTCATAATTTTTCTTCACAATCGAAACAAAAGGAGTTTGGATTCAGTTGCATTTGAAAGCTTCTTTCTGCAGGGAAAGTCTCAATAATAAACAACATTCACACACAAATTTACACTGTAATAGTAATAGTGTGCCATCTGGAGAATAGGTGTGGGAAGGCTCGGCTGTGACTACACAAGCCCTGCTCCAGGGCTTTGTCCTCCTTGCTGGAAGCTCTTTACCCTTCTTTATGGGAGACAACTCCCATACTGATGAAATGGCAACACAAATCTCTTACCTCAAGGTCATCTGGGTTGGGAGATGCTCCACTGGAAAGAGTGGAGGGCAGGACTGAATGAATAACATTATTTCTTCCTTCATCCTGCGAGATCAATAAAAATTGCTTTTTTTTTTTTCTTCCTAAGATGTCTGTCCAAAGAGTCTTCCAAACTACCACAGCCTTGAAAAAACAGTCAGTTATGGTCATGCGTTCAGGAATACTTCTACTTTGTCTAGCTGCCAAGAAGTGGTGATCAGTCTGTGGCCATTTACTGCACCTTTGTCTACCAGGATAATGCTGGCAGGTTTGGACCAAACCAGAATGCCTACTTCATGAAGTGAGGTGGCAAGCTTAAAAAAATCAAGCGTATTTTTTAGAAGGGAGATGATCAGACTGGAGGCAGAAAGCACTGTGTCATAGTTCCTGTGAAATTTTTCTATATTTAATAAACATCCACATAAATTACAGTTATATAAACACTTCCTCTAACCATGGAGTTTTTCCAGTACTTATTAGCTGCAGTTACTGATAGTCTAAGAGAAGAAGTTCAAGTGCAGAATCTAATAGAAAAGGGGAACCATAGCTCCAGTCCAGACATCTTTCTTTCCTTTATTCCCGCTTTTAAAAAGTTTGGCCAATTTACCAGCATTGAGCCTAACTTTTTGGAGGATGTTACAATACACCTTTGGGGATAAGAGTGGTTGAAAGTTCTAGCGGCCACAACTGCACAGTGAAATAAAGAAATTCAGGATGCTTTTAAAAGATGAAGTGAGAAAGAATTATTCATGGTACTTTTTTGGCTGTCTGAAACTCCAGAATGACTGGCTAAACCAGAACAGATGGTGGTAGGAGTGAGTCAATACTGAAGGGATAACACAGTTTCACCACTTAAGCACTATTGATTAATAGACTGAAAGGAAACTATGCTGCAGCTATATTTTGGTTTTATCTTTTTTACTTGCTTATTTGTTTTCCACAGGTTTCTCTATTGGGAATCTGGTTAGTTCCCTGAGAAGGCAGGTACTTATTTATTTACCTCCAGAGCTGCAAAGGATCAGAGAATCTGCATCCAAACCAGAAACTTGGTTGCCCTGAGAATGTCTATAAATGCATATATCTCAGGTGCCTAAGCCAGGGGTGGCGTGATCCAGAAGGACTTGGTTTTGGCTATTATTGGACATTGCAGTCCACAATTTGTTCTGGTCTTTCTGCAAGTTTGTTCCAGGTAAATATGCTCTAACAGGTATGCCAAATAAAACAGGTGTTTGGTTAAAATACTGTGCCATACTTAAGGTTAAGAATGGAGTTAAACAGCTAAGTACACTTTAGAAACACAAAGACACATACAACGTTATAAATGAGCAGCTATTTCTTTTAAATATTGACTTTAAAGTAATATATTTTTAAAAGAAAAATGCCTTACCTTTTTGCTGTATTATTTATATTTGACTTAGATTGGAATACATTACATTAATTGCATGTAATATGCTTGGAATATGTGGAAAATAACATTTTTTCCATGTGAATCAGCACAGGAAATGATCCGCAAATGAGTAAAACGTTGAGAAGTCTACAGATGGAGGTTTTTCTTAAAAAATACACAATGTTTTTCAGCTATAGAGTACTGACATCATGTTTTCTTCAAGAGTAAAGTGTCACAGAGATGATTGATGACACACCAGAGACTGAAGAAGAGCAAGAACTTGCTTCTGAACAGCATAGTTGAAGACTGTAATCTGATGCAACATTAATTTAACAGGATCTATTTTTGCTGGTGCCAGGCAGTTTTGCTTCCCCTAATTTGCCATTACCAAAGCTTACCACATTCTTGCTAAACACAGAAAATGGTAGATAACAAACACAAAGCAAACTCAGAGTTCTTCTGACTTGGTTCTCTTTTCACTGTGATGTAAAATATAAAACCCATTAAAACCAGTGTCTTCTAAATGATGATCTAGCAATATATTCCACGAGACACTTTGATTTTCAAAATTTTACTTTGCTGGGGTTAGACATTAAAATAGAAATAAATACTACTGCTAAGAACAGCAAATTAATGGTTTTCTAAGAGACATATTGTGAGAGGATGTTCAAGGGTGGATATGTTTAGGAAAATATGTAGCCCTCCTTGGAGCTGAAACCTCAGTCCTAAACTAATGGATGCTAGGCCCTCACAGTGGCAAAACAGTGAGTGGGAGAAAGGAGTACAGAGTCTGCTCCAACACACTATTGATTTGCTCTGAAATTATGTGAATTATTACTGTTGAATTCATTATTAGAACTGATGATTTTATTGGAGTATTAGATGCTGTAAGAAGGCCCTATTAACATAAAATGGATTCTCCATACACTCTTCAAAGCTCCCTCAAATGTGAAATTTCCTCCCTTATTTCCTTTGACAGAAAATTACTGCTTCTGTATCAAATTTTTCTTCTCTTTACTAAGGTGGAACCTGAGTCCCAGTCTAGTACAATTATCAGGAACACTCCAACTCCTTCCTTTAATGTGAGGTAGGAAGCACACTATGAATACTTTTTTTCTTTTTGAAATCAAATTAATAAAGAGATTTTCTTTTGAATATGTTGAATTGGACTCTGGGACGCATGACAAACATTTGAAAGAATAGGTTTACTGGTATATATACTGATTATACAGTGTCCCAAAGGCAATATTTGGCTCATAGCGGTCAGGAATCAAAGAGAGACGATGCACTTTTTTTTTTTTTTTTCTTTTTTGTCGCAAGATGATGTTTTAAGTTCTTTAATTTTGCTGTGAAAAGAGCAGTGCATGGAACCTGCTACCTCTGCTCCAAGTGTCCTGTTCACTCTGAAGCTACAGACAAATTCTGCCACACGAGTGAGACTGAAGCAGTCACTGCACATTCATGCTGCGCATTGCTCATCATACTGCCGTGCACCAAACACAGCCGCTTAGTTCATAGATCAGAGAGCCATTTAAGGTGAACCTGGAATCATTCTTGGTGGCAAAATTGAAACCATCTAAAGTCAAGACACGATTTTCCTGGACTCTTTCCTCCAGTCTTCAAAACATGGATCTGTCTTTGCCTTTATTCTCATCAATGAGGAATTTAAAGTCATAGACTCATTAGTCTTAAATGTCACTGCCTGTGAAAAATGCAAATAGAGAGGACAAATAGGCTCCATGTTTCAAGTGTAAATTCAGAGTCCCTGAACAGATGTGAGCTTTTTTAGTCCGCCTTTGGGAGCAGGCTTGACAGGGTTTCCTGATAGCTGCCTGTTTTGCTTCACAATTTCTATAACCAACAGTTGCACAACTTAAATGGATTAATTGAGCAGCAAACAGTAACATCTAGATCTGCCATGCTGCTTAAAATACAATATAGCAAACCCAGGCATGGCTGCAGTAAGGATCAAAGAGAGAAGATTGCAGAAATAGAAAAGATGTTTGTCTATGAGAATCAGGGCATCTATACTCTGAGGCATTATAGGGTAAAACTCAACATATTTTCTGTCTTGCCTCCAAGCAAAGATGAGCTGGAGGAGGTCAGAGCAATTCACCTGACTCAGACTGCTACCAGACAAAATAGGTCACATTAGCTTCTTTTCAGCAATTATAAAGGCCTTTAGCTAATGAAGTGGCTAAGACACAGAACAGAAAAGCGAAGCCCTCAGTGGACAGAACAGAAAAAGTTCAGAAAGCACAGGGGGTTAAAGCTGATGTTTGGAAGCTTAGAGCTGTGCTTCAGGACTTTCCCATTCCAGGCGGGCACAGATTGCCCAGCAAAGGAGAAGGGTGCGCGGGTGTTTATGAACTGGATTTATTCTCTGCAAAGTTTGCTGCCAGCAATAATCAGGCAGGAGCAGCAGTATTTTGAAACACTGTTGCTGAGTCATGCAGATTTGTGATGATATTAATCTCCATACAACTTCACAAGAAGCTGCCAGAAATTCAAAGAACTTATATTTGCAGTATATATTTGTGAAAATAAGCTTTGATGGAACATCCATCCACATTACCGAAGGAGACAAGTTCTGGGCCTTTTTCCATATATAAAGTTATTTCAACTAACTAATCTTCCAGAATTCCTGTCAATCTCTGGACTGTGAACTTCCCTGATACAGAGACTTTACTGCTTCCTTCTTTCATTTATTTTACCAGTTCAAGTAGGAAAAAACCCAAACCTTAAAAGACTGGAAAATTAAATGAAAAATCTGGGATTAAAATTCCTCAGTTTCCTTGGATTCAGTACATGTGTTGTGCAGTGAGAATATAAGTTAATTTATGGCAGCAGGATTGTCTTGCATCAGACTTAATGCTCTGTAGCCAGCTGCCCTTTCCAAAGAACACAAATTCCTCAAAGAAGTGTGGAACACAGAGCATCCTCATTTGAAAAATGTTGAGCAGTCCTATCAGCATCATTCAAGAACTCACCATACTCTTACCTAAAAGGCAGTGACTTCCATGCCAAGGGACATAAGTTTCTTACAGTAAGCTATACAAATTAGTGTCAATACTTTGTACTCAAAGACCTGTACTACTTCTATATGAAGCTAAATCAGTGTTTAACTCCTCATCCTGCCTACATGCTTAGAAATTGTGTCACTCATTTTCACATTGATAAACGACCACTGAATTCCTGCTTTACTGTGCTGGGACAAGTAGATGGTAAGTAAGAAGACCTAATCATGTGCACAATACTCTAGCCATCAGCATGGGAGTTTCTAGGACCAGATTTCTGAATAGCAACTCCTGCAGCTTCCTGCTGTGGTGGCTGTGCATGTTCTATACCTCAGCCGCCTACATTTCTCTTGGCCTCTCCTTGCACAGCTCCATAGATGATATGCATGAAAGCTGGTTTTTAGGTCTTCACACTGCACTGAAAAGTACCTTACAAGCAGGGCTCAGCAGGGAGTTTTTTTCTGCACACTAGAGACAATAACAAAATTAGCTTCACTGTGTCTGTCAGTCGGTCAGTCCCTGGCAGGAGCGTACATACTCATGGACAGTTTCAGAGTCTAGATAGGACTATCTCTCAAAGGTATAAACTTAGTGTGAGGTTTTATGCATAGCAGGGATCAGGCAGCAGAATCTCAAGAAAGCCTGCAATGTAAATTCAGCTGTTATATTTGTTTTTTGACCTGGTCTCCCAAAGTATTTGTCCTAGACAGTCACAGACACAGCCACTTCCACAGCCACACACAAGCAGATCAGAGCCTATAACCCAGCAGATTCTACTTCTTGTCCCTTAAGTGACATGTGGGACAGCTGGGGGAAGTAGGCTATGGTCACCACAGTGAAAGGGAACTGGGAGCAATGTAGGATGTGAGGGCATTAAAATTACTGCTGTGGAAAAGAGTGAAGATAGTGGACACATTTGCAGTATGGATTTTTGCTGCTTCTAGTGTAGCCTACAACAGAACTCGTGCTTGGTGCTCCATATAACCTGAAGGACAGAGCTGTTTGATTCCAGCTGAATCCCTCACCTGTAATTTGGGATAACAGTATGTGTCTACCAGGTAAGACATCTGTCAACAAATATAGAACTTGTGTTAGCCTGTGGCAGATATAAGTCCAGAACGTCTCTGCATGAATTTTCTCAAGTAGACATTTGGGCTCACAGAAGCTACAGAAAGGTCATCCTGCAAGTTCTAGCATGTACACACAATGAGAATTAAAAAAAAAAAAAGTTTCTTACCAACAATCATATGGTTGCAGACGTCACAGAATGTTGGTTTTTTGAAGATGTGCTCCTGGAAGATGTGGGTCTTATTGTTTTCTGGCAGCTGCTGGGCTCTGGTGGGTGAAGACGCCTGACTCTCTGAGTTGGGGAGCTGCCCAGTGCTTGTGCTCACCTCAGGCATCAAGTCTACTTGCAGTTTCACATCACTATTAGTCCTCTGGAAGAAATTGTCTGCACTTTTACTCCGCAAGCTTTTCGTCTTGAAGGAGAGGGATCGTTTCAGTTTCTGTAGCTGCAACAAATAAGCCAGTTAGTACTTTTTCTACTTTAAAGGAATTTAAAGCTGCTGTTTTGGGGTGT
>VZTX01029431.1:233019-368790 GCA_013400915.1 Pardalotus punctatus
AAGATCGTCCTTCAAGTTTTATCATGTTTACACAATGAGAATTAAAAAAAAAAAAAAAAAGTTTCTTACCAACAATCATATGGTTGCAGACGTCACAGAATGTTGGTTTTTTGAAGATGTGCTCCTGGAAGATGTGGGTCTTATTGTTTTCTGGCAGCTGCTGGGCTCTGGTGGGTGAAGACGCCTGACTCTCTGAGTTGGGGAGCTGCCCAGTGCTTGTGCTCACCTCAGGCATCAAGTCTACTTGCAGTTTCACATCACTATTAGTCCTCTGGAAGAAATTGTCTGCACTTTTACTCCGCAAGCTTTTCGTCTTGAAGGAGAGGGATCGTTTCAGTTTCTGTAGCTGCAACAAATAAGCCAGTTAGTACTTTTTCTACTTTAAAGGAATTTAAAGCTGCTGTTTTGGGGTGTGCTTTGGCCAAATGAACACGGGAGCCACTGCCAGACCTTGAACCACCTGAACAATAAAATTGACTTTAGAATTTAACCAGCAATTTCTTAACAAAGAAAACAGATCCCAACCAGAAAACAACCTACCCTACATATGCTTTCTGATGGACAAAAAACTTGATAGCCCTAAAAAATGCTTCTATTGGTCTTCATTTGCAGGTATGGTAGCAAAGAAGTACTGCTGAAAGTTAGAGAATATATACTTTGTATTCAAGCATGAGGGAACTTTCGGCATTATTCACCCTCTAATAGTACCTAAGCATTCTGTAAAGCCATTAGAGGAACAGCTGTTAAATGGTGGTACATGACAAGTGAATTCAGTAAACATATTTGATTTCTTGAATCTGGCAGAAACAAAGGTTATATGCAGTTTTGACAGAGAAACTCATATTTTATTGATTTATTTTTTAAGGAAAGAAGGCTTAACAGCAGTAACAGTGTATTTACCGGGCCAATTGATAGTTAATACATTAATACTATTTAATACACATTCACATATATTCTTGTATATTGTATTGTGTGTTGATTGTCAGGTTATCAAGCACCACAATAAGACATTATTAACTCAATTTGTTAACTCAAATTCTTTATCTGTAAATTGTCTTGTGCCATATCAGCCATCTTCTCATCCTTCACCCTCACCCTCAGTTGTATGTAAGTCTGAGAAGGATACTGGGTAAGAAACAGAAACTATATCAGCCACAAAATTTGAGGGTTTTTCCACTCCAACATCCCACAAGTAGAGGCCAGGTAAAAGGAAAGCCAAGTCCACATCTGCTTCATGTTTGCCCTATCTGAAGTGCAATAATTCTGTGTCACCTTTCACTCAGCATTATTCAAACCACTGCAAAATAATTTCAATCACTGCTGCTATTCTCTGGGGGACTGTGATGCAACAAGTGAAATTTTCCATGCTGCTCAGGCTGTCTGTGGTAACCAGCAGGAATGGTTTATATTAGAAACTGTTTATGTTAGAAGAAATGATTATTTGGAATCATAATTCACACTAATATAAAGGGAAGGAATTCACATGCTTTCCCAAAAAAGCATAGAACTGGTACGTCACACTGACTTAGTGGCCCCAGAGTACTTGCTCTCCCTAGATTCTGTTCCTGATCCATCCATTTTCTTTATGATGTGGCTGTCAGCACTCTGTTGGAGAGGAGAGTCAAAACATTCTGGGGGGAAGCCTCTCTTCCACCTTTGAAAACAAACGGCTTGTTTCTGGAGCGGGAGACACCAGCTCTCTTCCCAATGTTTCATAATAAAATCCCAGAGCCAAATAAATGGACAAGGAGCTGCCATATTCTCCAGTGAACAGTGTTTGGGTTTGCTACATGAAAGCAAACTGCATTCTGCTTCCTGAACTGTTCCTCCACAGTGGCTTTGGGAGCAGGGAGGCATCAGAGCCTGGGACCAATCCCACACACCCCCCTCTCACCCACAACTCACTCTGGCTTTGGGGAAGGAGCCCTGGATCCAAATGATGGAAATACCTATTTGTAAGAAACTCTCAGTCTCTAGGAGAATGTGAAAATAAGTGCAATTAAGTAATTAAATACCAACTATGAGATAAGTGCAGTTTATGGTTTCTGATGCTCTTTCAGCTGAAGCCTAAACTGATTGGGCCTAAAATTCACTGTGAACTGCACCATTAGAATGTGAGATCTTCCCTCCTCTGCTTGGATGTTAAGTTACAGGCTCTTGAAATCACTGAGGTTATTTAGTTCTGAGATTACTTCATCTCCCCAGTGACAGCCAGGAACTCAGCAATAATTCACCCCCTTGCTCCTGAAACATTTCTCACTGAAGTCAGACCTAATTAGTGTAGCAAAACACAGAGAATTACAACACCACAAGGTGACTGAAATGGCATCCATTATTGATTTGCCATCTATTTCTTCAGTGCCACAGGAAGCTAATTAAATTTCAAAATGCTGCTCCTGCCAGAGAAGGAAACCTAAGCTGTGCAATACAGTATTTTTTTAAATCATGAAACAACTGTCCTTCTAGTGTGAACCATGTATGCAGTACAAATAAGAAGCTTTACATTTATTATCCTTACCCCATTCTTCTGTGCACAACCATTTACCAGTCAAGGGATCTACAAGCATCCCTTCCTTCCCCAAGAAGAAAAGTCAGAAAAGTCAAGTTTTCGTTGGTAGAATAGTCCAGCATTCAGGCTATACCTGCCCAAACCATATGCATAAATGCTAGGGTGAGCATGAAACTCTGCATATTCTGCAGATTCCCATCCAGAATGTTCAGGGACACATATCCGAGAATGAGTTGAGCAAGTTACCTTCACAGATCTGGCAGGCATCTCTGCACAAGCTGGTAGTCCTCTCTGAAATTCTCTGAGAACTGTCCTGTGTTCATGCGGTTAAATAATTCCAAGACGATATAGGCAGCCTTGTCATTAGCCAAATACAGATTTAATTTTCATTTGCATTCAGAGTGGAAGTCAGCTACATGTTTGGCTTGCATTGCATACCTAAAACACCAGTGGAAGCCTGGGACTATTACATCCCAAATAGGTTATATGTGTACAGAAGTGACTCTGAGAAAATGAAGAATGTCAGCAACATTTAGCACTTTTCTCAGTTAATTACACACTTTTACTGTTCAAAATACCTCTCAGATCAGCATGTTTTATACTCTTTGTGAGTAAGTGAGAGTATACAGGGCATACAGGGCCCTAGAAGATTGGCATCAAGTTTTAGAATCAGATCCAAGTTTCCTTTCTCATATTAGGCTTATGAGAGAATTTGAAATAGGGTAATGGTATGTGATTGTTTACTTAGGAAAAGTTGGCCCAAGCAAGGGCAAGGGCTGGTTGTTATACATATTGTATAAACTGTAAAACCATAAAAGCTTAAGTAATTATTCGGCTGCAGTCAAGTGAGCATCACTTCCCTTACTTGAATACCACCATCTCCTCATTTTGAAATCTGCTGCGGATTATCCCCATTCTTTTATTGCAAGATTACAAATGTAATTAAATACAGGCATGTAATATATGGTTGATTTTGGGTCTGCTGTAAACTGAGCTAATGCACTTGTGATGCCACAGATCCTAATAGACCTGCTATAACATTCACCTGAGGTGGGAATCAAATCTTTTAGTAGAGAGGAAGGTATGCAAATTTTATTATTTATACTTTATTTCTGCTAAGTGAATGAGTTCAAAGTCAAACCTTATGAAGAAACTCTACAAAACTTTGGAAAAAAACCCCTGCAGCTAGGGCTGTTCTACACTTAGTACTTTAACTCTTCAGTGAAAAATCATGTATTGAGACTGAAACAACCCCTAAACCAAGCACAAAAAAGCTTTAAGAAACATATTTGAAATAAATCTCCTAAGGCTTTCACATTTTCTCCATTGTGAGCAAGGCTGCAATTTAGCTTTCATTTCAATAAAAATAACATTCCCAGAAGCACAGGAGGTTTTCTAGACTTGTGGTAGCATCACAAGACTTCACAATGTTGACACTTCAGAAACATGAATCCTTGATATTAAAGCCAGGATGTTCCTCTGGTTTGATATTAGAGTAAGGGAAAAATCTTTGTTTCTAGTTAAAAGCTTTTTATCAGTCACACAGACTCTCTGTGACTGCACATACTAACCCCACAGGCAAGGTGGAGATAAGTGAAATAGCTCAACCTCAGAGTTTGATTAACCTTTTTTTTCTGTATCTTACACCACAATCTTGATTTTCCTCCAAGTCACAGAATGTTCGAGCTTCAAGGGATCAGGAAGCTCTGTTATCAGCACTCCTCTGTTCCTAATTCCCCTATACTACAACTTTAGCTGCTGTAAGCAGCAAACAGGAGGCAGCAAAATAACAGTTATTCAAATCCATTCTTAGTGTTAGCTATGTGCCACTGCTTTTGCTGTGAATAGGAATTGCACCTGCCCTCACCAGGACTTTATTTGATGTAATCGTTGGAAGCACCCAATGCTTTTCTACAATTTTCTTGTAAAAAGTTTCCATGAAAATCAGGAAGATATGAGTGATTTGAGCTGTTTTATAATCCCTAGCTTTGCAATTACAAAGATATGTGTCCACCCTGCAGAGTACTTTATTCAGGTTCCTAAGAGCTCCTTGATATCCAGGAACAATTTTTCCCTCGATTCTCCAGCTTGTCTACATTAGCAGTCAGCAGGGTCGGTAGGAGAGGATGGGAAGAATGACGCAAGGGCTGTGGAGGAGCCAGCATGCACACATCAAGTTATTTCCCAATGTGCTTGGTCTTGTTGCCTTTGCAGTCACTGCTAACCATCCTTGCCAGCAACAGAGGCTCCTGTGCAGTGTGGGGCCAATGGGGAGATGGTTTTTATACATTTCCACTCCTAACTATTTCCCATGAGAACCGAACAAATGACCCACCCTTATTTAACCCTAATTCACTGACTGACCATATAACCAAGCCCTCATTTTCAGACATTAGCTGTTTGGTATATCGTTACTGCACTAGCAATAAACAAAAAAATGAATTTGCTTGTTGTTCTCTATCCCTTTCTTTACACTGATGTTAACAATATCATTAGATCCACTACAAGTAATGCAGGGTATCAACATTGTTGGAATGAGCCATCAAGCCAGTTTGAATACTGCAAGTCTTATAACATGTAGCTATTTTGTTTAGTACGCAGACTAAAAGTGCTCTGTTGACAGATTTCACTCTGCTGTGAGATAAACATCCACCTTCTGTAAGGAACCATTTCTTCTTTCTTGCAGCTCTTTAGAGCAAATTTCCAAATTATTTGACTCTCACGTTGTTATAAAAGGACTTCAACACACATGGCTGAGATGATGCCGTGTAGATTTGCTAGAGAGGATGTCAGGTACAAGGGATATTACCAAAAGGGACTCAGACCAAAAGCCTTTCAAATAAGGGAGAGAACAAAGCGTTGATGAATGATCTCCTCTACTGAGTACAGTCCATTTTCTGGGTCAAGGAACATTCAATTTGTATTAGCAACTCTCAGAACATACTTCAGTTGTTTACTAGCATTGTTGAAGGACTGGATGTTACCAGGGCGTAAGCTACCCTGGCGGCATTTCTGGGCTCCAGCTAGCTGTGCTGATCCAGAGCCAACAGGGAACCAGCTCAAATAGGAGTGCTTACTTTTTGTGAGCATGAAGGCTAATGATTTTCTTCTTAAAACTGAGAGATACAAAAGCAAGTGATTTTTGAGGACAGACGAGAGTGGGTTTTCTACTGGATTTGAGCTGAAAATGCTCTGCTTTGGCATTTTAATGAGCAAAAATAAGATTATAACATGCCTAAAGGCAGTATGCAATTTCATAAACAATATGTGTGTTTGCCTGCTGATGAGAGGAGTACCATGTCTTATAATATTAACAAGATAAAAGGATATTTCTAATACTTAAGGGGTTGTATTGTTTATTGGCAAAGCACCCATGATAAAATTTGTAAGCAAAGCTGATTTCTTTTCTACCATCTTCTTTCTAAATAATAAATAGTCAAAATACTTTCCTAGTACAATTAGCTAAACTGACTTCAATTGTAGATGATTTATACAGTCTGAGAATATGGCCCTATCATGTAGTTGTGTCTGCTCTAGCCAGCTCTCTTGGAAGCTGAATCGTTTTAATCCACTACAGACAAAGAGGGAGTATTCGTTATTGCAGAATCTGCTACGTATTATATTTGTGTATTTTCCCAAACAGATTGCATAGCTGGCATTAGAACAAATATGTTTGTTATTGTTGTAAAAAGTAAATAATTCAAACTTTCTGCTTGAATATTGTATTGAAATAGTCAAAGAGGAGACATTTTCCATAATACCTACCAATAATATTATTAGTAATTCATTGGGTACCTACAACTGCTCTGTTTGTCTCTTGAAGCTCTAATCATCATCCTCAGATTCTCCTCCCTGTCCTATACTATTTTTTAAATCCACTCATGGATTCTCAAACCTATTTAGGATATAATCCTTTCCAGGCAGGGCTCTTTCTGTGATTTTATTTCACACACAGAGTGCTAAACTACAATGAAATTCTCTGATTGACATGACAGAGCATAGCAGCAAAAATCCTTGAAAGAGTCTCAGAGTTTGAAAGCATGAAATCTGAAGGGATGCCCAGGTGTCATTGCTCCCACAAATGTCTCTGTGCATCCCGTGTCCTCAGCCCTCTCCTGATGTACTGCATCCCTGCCAGCTGTGTGTTCGCATCTCTGCTTAGCAGACATCTGAATTATCAAGAGGTCAGCCTGCACACGTAGCGAAACAGGCTGTTTGTTTAGAAGACCTATTCATTCTGAGTGACTCTGGTTTCATTTAAACAAAGCTAAAAATTCATTTAGTTCTCAACAATTGCTCCTGCAGTTGGTTTGAACTTACCCTACATTTTAAGGTGAGTTGTCTTCTAACACTGCAAGGAACCAGGATTGGCAAATATGTGAGACAAAATGTGAAATAAAGTAAACGGTATTTAAAGGCCTGAAAATATGAAAAGTCTCCTCTGTGATCCAAATTCCTTTATATATCTTCCAAATTCAGCATCAGATACGACAGAATAAAGTAATGTAGTCCAGGGAGCAATGGATTTGAGGAAACACAATTTATTAAGTGTATCAGTTGCCATCAAATCTCAGCGAAATCCTTTCTTATCTCTATTATGTTCAGAACTGTCTACTTAGTCCTAAGCCATAAAAAGAGTAAACACTCTATTAGATTTTCTGCAATTGTTATATACCCTGAGCACACAGTACCTTCCCTGCTAAATTATATTTTCATAATAACTTCAAAAGACTCACAGTCATTTAAACAGTTTAAAACAACTTATTAAAAGTAGTTTTTATAAAAAGAGGAAACATAGGCAAGATAAATATTTGTATGAATGAAAATGAAGAAAAATGTAAGGCTTTTTTATCAAAAACTGAGTAAAATCCATACCCAAACTCTCAAATTTTATATCTAACCTCATTTTGGCTCCTGTGTTTTTGAACAGCACTATTTTGATGTATTCCTTTAATTTCTTTTAATCAAGCTGTATTAGGAAGAGTAACCTAGGAATAAAAGAGTGCATATTACATTATCTTTATGAGATCTAGCGTCTATCAGTATTTCTTCTAACTTCCTAACAGGTTGGATTCAAGTTTATTTTTGTGGGGAAAATGTTTGTAATATCACTGAACCATGATTTGCATTCAGCCTGCTTCTAGCAGAGAATCTTTCTCAAGTTTGCAGTATTTCAAGGTAACAAGTCACAATACATTTCAGAGAATCTGTACTGTAGCTTTCTGAAGTTTGTAATCCAATTGATGAAAATCAGATTAACTGTCCCAAAGTAAGGTCTACTGGGTTCACTGTGTTGAGCTCAATGATCATCAGTTCTCCTTCGCCAACATGTGCATAAATCAAAATGCTTTGCAAATCAAACTAAGTTTGATTTTCAGTCATTATCAAACATTAACAAAAGGGTTGAAAAATATTTAGTCTCTGATCTCCTCTGCTGCCTCACCTAACAAAAGACAGGCTGCTTCTCTCAGGAGCAGAGGCAAAGACTATGGATCCTGTGTCTAAATTCAGGGTTCTACTCTCCCTGCTGCCAAAATAACTGTTACAACATGGGTGGCACCCACTGCAGGACATTCTTTATAATTCAGGTTATGAAAAGTGTCTGGTGCAGACCTCTGTGCAGAGCTCCTGTCTCCCTTCTATGGTCTGACAAAAGACCTGTCTCCAACTTTTCCTCCTGAAACCAAAAGGAAAGCTCATGAAGGAAGCAAGAGCTGGTTAGGAGCTGTCCTTCCATTTTTTAAAAAAATGTACTTTCAATTTCAAGACAGGTAGGTGTTTACATCTTGTTTTATACTTGGGGGTTCATCTCAGGCACCTGGTTGCTAAGCAGCCAGTCATCTCCATCCTTTGCCTCTATCAGGATGCTGTCACCTCTTGCCCCTTGATGTAGAAGGCATTTGGACTGTTATCTCTGAGGTCCCTTCTGGGAATCCCATATTTTGCATCTCTTTTTGGATAGCTCTTTTCCATTTCAGCTTCTAAATGGAACACTGATTCCCCTTTGGTAACTTCTGATTCAGTCATTTACTAATCTTTGCCGGGGTGGAAGCGGCACAATGAAAATTGGAGATTAAAAGGCTGGGTTTCAGAGTGATGTAAATCCAGGCAGCCCTGCTGAGATGAAAGAAACTACACTGGTATCTACCTGCTGAGAGTCTTCAAGAATGAAAATAATAGGACCTGAGTTTTGTTTCTTTTCGTTCTCATGAACAATCTGGAGCAAATGTGATTGTGAATGTAAGATTAATCATCCTTGACTGTATCTTGTGTCTGTATCTCTATGAAATGTGCATCTCCACTACTGATCTTATGGCTCAGTATGACACCTTTGGACCTCTAAAAAAACCCCAAAACACAATAGTGTTCTGTTAAAAAATGCTGGGCTACCTACAGCAGTAGTTTCCACTAATATATTTTTTCTATTTTCTTTACTTTTTTTTTATTTTTTATGTTTGTTAACAGAGCTGTTTTATAATACTTTAAATGATAGTATATCTCTTCAAGCAAATATGGAAATACATCTGGCAGAGAGGCTGGTACTAACTGAGGGCAAATTAACATGAACACCACAACCCACATACTGGATTATCACATCTGTGTCATTTTAAAACAAAAAAGAAGCCTGAGATCTGCTGGGAGTTGTCATAGTTAATATTCTGTCAGTGTTTCCACTTACTTCTGGGGCTCAAAACTTACACGGTTAAAATTGCTTTGCAATGAAATCATGTACGTGCTCAGCTCTACAACAAAATTATTGTCACTGGGCCAAATCCTAAGGTCTTTGCTTACTGTTAACTCCCACTGACTTCAGTGAGCATGTTTCCTGAGTAAAGGCTCATGGTCTGGCTGGGTTGTTGTTGTTTTTTTTTTTGGTGTAGGGGCATTGTGTTGGTGGGGTTTTTTTTTTTTTTTTTTTTTTTTTTTTTTTTTTGTTTGTTTGTTTGGTTTTTTTTGTTTGTTTTGTTTTGTGGTGGTGGTGTTTTTTGTTTGTTTGGTTGGTTGGTTGGTTTTGGTTTGTTTTTTTTGTTTCTGTTTTGTTTTGGGGGTTTTTTTCGGTTTTTTTGTTGGTTTGTTGGTTGGTTGGTTGGCTGGTTAGTTGGTTTTGTTGTTGGTGTTTTTTTCTTTTTTTTAATCAAACTTTTTTTAAAAAATGTTTTACACCATGCATTAATACTAAAGGATTTCTGCATGCAGTATGGAAAAACACCTGGCCACATTTTCCATTCTATTACCTGGCTGACTTTATCTAACTTTTCAGTTCCCTCCTCCTTTTCTTAAACTATCTTTGTCCTCTTCTCCTTCACAACCAAATATAGTTAGATCCAGGAGACATTATGCTTCTGCTTCTTCTGTCTTTCCTGGACACTTGTATCAATTCATACTTTCTGTGAATAAATTCTGTCCAATTCTTGCTTAGCTACTGTGCTTTAACTTCAAGATGATATTATTTTGTTTTCCAGTCAAAGCAAGGACTAGAACACAATGTCAGAATTCAGGTGCTGAATTGCCTATTGGCTTAAAAGAAGCCCACAAGTAGATATGTTGTCTTACTTGATCCCATAGGTTTCTTCACTCCCTTCTTTGCTGTCTGTTCCCAAAGAGAGATTCAGATCCAAATTTTACAACTTGTTTCCAAGTTTCCATTTCAAACCCTTCTCAGTAAGAGATGGTGTAGGAAGTTACGCTGTACAGATTATTACCAGTGTTTCTTGGTTCCTTTCCAATTTTTCTTTTTCATGGTTCCCTTCCTCTTCTTGTGCATATTTTTGCAATCTGTTAGCAAATTTTCTGCCTTCCATCTTCCTTTTAACCCTCCTGAAGACTAACAATGTCTCCTCATGTGAATGCTGCTTTTCCAGCCACTTGGGAAGTCAGGGCATTTGGGCACCCTGGCAATGCTGGTTCAGACACCACAAGTCTAACAGGATCCGAATGGTCCTGGTGCACATTGCTGCCCTGACACCACTCTGGCGTGAAGTCCTGGATCTCAGGTCAGAGCTGATGCACAGGAGGAGCAAACCTAGTTAATCACTCTGGGCTTCTCCATGCTTTACCTGAGTACCCACAGAGTTTCCTTCATCTTGTATTTTCAGCTCTAAAATCTTGTAGCAGCTACCATATACATACCAAATGCTCTGTCAACTAAAAGTTTTTTCTACCTTGATAACATTTTCCTTGTCATTTGTTCTGCATGCAGTTATCTTACTGTCCACCATGACAAAGATCAGTTTATTTTCAGATCCGGTCCAGATCTGGTATATATATTCCATTAAAGCTCTTCTCAAAGTGCAACTTATGGCATGCATTTATTCCTTCAAACAAATCTACTCTAGTAGCTTTCTAATTTTCAAAAAGCATTTCCAAAAATTTTGGGGAAAATCTTGCTTGTAGTACCAGTTTCCAAGGAATCTGTTACTCCTACAGAAGGTTTCCATCTAACTCTTTTATCCTTTTGTTATTACTTTTTAGTCATGCCCAGCAATAACTGCATTCAATGTTCTACATAAAAGATAGGCCAATTCTCCACATGGAAAATCTGTTTAACTTGATGATGATATTGTCGTACAGATGACACACAGTTACTTGGCACTTTATGGAGACATTTGAAGGCCTAAACACTGCTTCAAGAAGTTGACAATGTAAATAACATATATTTGGAGATGTTAATTAGCAGGAGTTGTTAAGCATGAGATTTATCATCTATCTTTGACTCCATTTGCCTCAGGCTAATCCATTTCTTTTATATTTTTCCTAAACCTCCAAGCTGCTGAACATATCTTTAGCCAGCTACTGTTTCAAGATCAACCCTGCAAAACAAAAACATTTTATTTTTATCCTCACCAGCTGCACAACTTTCCTTTTCAAATTACCTCTATCAAAATTTCAAGATTATGATGAGCGAACTGTAAAAATCTGGTTTCATACTGAGATAGCTGGTTTTGTGTAAAAAGATAGTTACATGCCGAATACCATAAGTAGGTAGAGAATTTAAGACTGTAACTCTTTCTGAAGAACTACAAATTCTTTCTGAATGTTAAGAATTTTTTTAAGTTCCTCAAAATTCTCTGATGTTAAACTGTTGCTAATGAAGTCCTGCACACAAACATCTAATAATAGTAATAATGTTTTTGAAACAAAAGCTTGTAATACTGTCATGATATTGTGCTCACCTAATAAATGAAGATTCATAATTTTGATGTTGCAAGAGAAAAGAGCTGTTGTCATTGACAAAGTTACCAACAGATTTGATAGGAGTTACTGCTTTGATAGGAAAGTCAGGAATGTTGAACCAATAACACTGTGAAGTCTTGTCTGACAAAAATGTCAGCGACTTCAACAGGAACAGCATATTGCATGGGGCTGCATGAGGGATTCAGGCAGGCAGGAAAGCAGGGACATAGAAGGAAGAAGAAAGGAAAGTCAAGTTAAAAGAAAGAAATTTTTTTAAAAGAGTATGAACATGAATCATATGAAAGTGGGGGAATTTCCATGAAGAGCTTCACTTTGTCTCATCTATTCTACTGTCAGAATAGGTGCAATTCTTGATGTTAACTGGGTAACACTGACTTATAAGGCATGTGAAATATTACAGCAGAAATACAGTTACTGTCTACTGCTGAATGAAAGAGCAGGTACAGTACCAAATTCTGAGATTTATATAAATTTTCTCCCATCAGTTGTTTTTTTTATTTTTTTTTAATGTGCAGCAGTGGCTATGAGTGTGACTGCACTGGAGGGATGTTAACTCATGGAAAGGAGATTTTTTTTCCCCCTGCAATTCGGTAGATGGTAATAAAGATGAAATAACATTACCTCTAATGCCACTTTGGGAATATTGTATTTATTACAGTGTGTTCCCTACAGTGCGAGAAAAAAATAGACTAGCTTTCTCATCTGGTTTAAAAAAGAACTGATTTTTTTTGACCAGACTGAGTGTCTACTTCTTATGGCCAGCATCTAGTCAAAGTTGCATTCTCCTCAGAGGAAAATCACTCTATAAGATTTTTCATGCAAGGCTTGACTGTCATTTTTTTGGACCTTTATGAAATGTTTTTAATTCATCTACATTCTAGCAGGATTCAGGTAGGTCTATTACAGCTACTGGCATTCATACTAGCTTTGATAATCTCTAAGGAAAATGTCCAGAACATTTTTCTTGGATGTCAGGCAGGAACTGCTAAAAAAGCCAGTGCTGTTGAAGTGCAGAATTGCAGCCTGGGGAAGTCTGTGTGAGCCTAAGCTTCTGCGGAATGCAGGAACCCAAAAGCCCTTCACTGGCAGTACACTTAAAAAGGGATCTTCTGGGTTGCATTGGTCCTCAGCTACCTTCCAGAAAGGAGGGGACAAGATGGGGAAACCAGGAAGAGGGCTTAATTTCTTCTCTGTAAGGAGTGTTTCGTATTACCTCATTGCCCAGGTTTTACATTTGTGTATAGTTTCCTGCATATACATACAAAGACATGATGAGGTTACATCAAGAGATAAGTAGGTATCCACACACAAGAAAGAGACCATGTAAAAGCAGAAAATGAAAAGAAATTAAATGCAACTTAAACTATTCTTTCTGAATAAAGCAAGTACAGCTTGAGTTTACATAAAAAGGAAAGTACAAACTGTGGAGTTTGCTTTTTTTCCAAGCGTACTTATGGCCATGAGTGCCAGCATCCACACAGTGTTTATAAACGGTCCTTTTCCCTAACAGAAGAACCATTATCCATTTTCTTAACAGGAATCTCTAAACTTGGCTAGGCTTGGGAACATGGAAGTTTTTCCTGTAAAGACTCATTCTATCAGAGAGTCTGGTCATGGTTTAAAGCATTTGTGTGAGAGCAGGAACAGAGAGGGAAGAAAGAAACATTGCAAAAGGCAGAGAGTAAGTGGGTGAGGTAACAAAAAATTAACTGCCTGGATCTTTAATGGTCAGGAGGATGAAATCCATTTGTCATTGCAGCTAACCACAGGAGGTAGATCTAACTGCTGTGGACCCGCCAAAGGCTCCTGCGTGCCGATACTTCACAAAACTGGTACATGATTCATCATGTGGCTACAGTTTATTAGCAGTACATCACATTTTGAAGCCTAGATAGGCTCATATTTTTCTCTCTTTCTGTCATAGGTGCATAACTTTCCATTATAGGACTGCCTGGAAAAAAGCAGTTCTGCTTAGCAAAAATTTTCAGTTTGAATGATTTTATTCCATGTTGGCGTAAAAAACAACTGCACTTTTCAGAGTGTCTTTGAGAGAGCTGTGGGCAGGAGAGGGGAAGTCGGACAGACAAGCCATGCAGGGGAGCAGATGAGTGACCAGTCTTTGCAGGCAAGGTTCAAGACCTTGCCCTGACAGAATCTGAGTGGTGTTCACCTTACTGAAATTTGAGCTTTTAACTCAGCTGTAGCTACCTACTATGGTCAATGGAAAAAGATTTCGGCTCAGAGAGGCTAATTTAGCTCACACAAAGCAGGCTTTTCCTCTAAGTCACCTTTGATAAAACAGGGTTGGTCTGTGTTCCATTTATAACATAGGGGGACTGAACTACTAACTTACCTGCCTACAGTTGGTCTCTAATTACAGGTGAGGTTGCACAACGTAACCTAGGATTCCCACCCCCACCCCCCCCTTTTGTGCGGAAATTTCACCTGCAATCAGGGAAAGCTCCCTAGCAAGACTTTATGCAATCAAGAAACTTAAAAAGTCCTCAAGACCAGCTGTTTTGACATTGAAAAATAAGCAGTAAATACTTTTATTTTAAAGCACTCGACAAGCATGCATTTCACTGGAATGCTCATTACCAGAAATGTTTGGCAAATCATTACAAGTCACCTTACGTTTATTTGTAAATTATTCCTTAATTAGATAATTTAAATTAAAAGAGGATGTGAGAAACTATTTACTATCACTTAAAAATAATATAAATAAGTACACTAAGATGTACAACAAAAATTGTATGTGCTGAGTCCTTGAGTTGACTGATACTAGCTGATAAGAGTAGGTGCATTTTAAAAATGTATATGAGCCTGAAACATCTTAACAACTGGATTCTCTATCTAACAGCACAAAAGTCAGGGATACTGACAAGTTTATCATGCTGAATTTTGCCTGGAATATTTTGTTTACTTGTGAGCATAGAGATGCCCAGTCCAAGGCCACTTCTCAGCCTTTGTATGCATGAAGGCAATTGAGGCTGGGTCAGGGCTTTTAGCCTTTCATTTCAATCTCAAGATATTTTGATTTTGAGAATCACCACCACATCATTTAAACTGGCAGGGAAAACACTGGTAAATCAATGATGAATAATACACCTATACAAGTGATCTTTTAGGAGCTGACTGCTTTGCATCGTACCAGAAATCTGACCCTTGATCAGATGATGAGTCCCTTTACTATGCAGAAGCAATTTTTACTTAAAAAAAAGTTAAATACTGTGGTAATGGCAATGCAAGCCTGTCTCTAATATCATATTTAACAGTACTTGCTATAACAATTTGTCAGGTTGACTTTGCTGTCTCACCTGTAGCTGTGCCTTCAAAGCATACATTTCTTTGTCTTACTCTGACAATAAGTGAATAAGTGAAAAAAAAATTCTAAATTAATATTTTAATAGCTTTGTGAATACCAGTTTATAGTATTTTGCTCCTTTCTTAGTTAAGCCTAATCATCAGTTACTATAGGTCAGCTTCATTTTCCTTTTCTGTTCAGAACACTAGACTGCTAAAATTATTTTTATTAATAATACAGTGCATGTGTGGCAGTTTTAAAAAGTTTTTAAATGGCACTCAGAAATGGAACATATTATGTCTGCAGGAAAAAAAAGCATTAAAGTTGCTGCTTTTACTCACCTAAAGGACTGCAATTCCATATTGAACTTGCAGCCTCCTGTGGCTGGGAAATACCTTTCTCTTTCAATTATTCATGCTATGGTATTTTTAAATCCACTGCAGCCCCTAAACAGAAACACTTTCATTTGACAGTACTTAGCAAACTACTCTCATCACTTTACAAGTGGTCAGCTAAGAAATGCTGCCCTGTCAGTGAGAAAAATTCCATGAGCCTCTAGCACGTTTATGTGACACGATAGACATGAAACCCATTTCATTTTAATAAATAAGAAGATGTGCAATCCATTTGTCATATTTAACTGCTGATGTCAGAGGAACGAGAAATCTGCTTTTCAGACATCCATTGTAAATATGTTTTGCAGGGCTCCTGAGTTAAATTCCCTGACAAGGAGCATTTACTCTATCAATTGGTCTACTGAATCAAAGGGAGTTTCCTCCAGCAGAGGCATATATCAAAGGAAAACAAAGTCAAATTATTTCAGTCACACATACATAGATTTCTCATTTTCACAGCTGGTCCTCTTTGCTAATGAACATGCAAAGTTTGCTTATGCTTCAGCTCTTGCCTGGGAAGTGCTCATTTAACACTGAATGTTTGCCTATGCAACTGGAAGTTGTGCAGGACTGGCTACTGCATTAAGAATACTCAACTCATGCTCACATCTGAAAAACTAGTCCTCTGCCTGACAATCATGAGCATAAATTTATCAAATATGCAGCCTTCTACCCATCAGGAGTACACAGCAATGGCTCCTAGGCAATAGGTGACATGCTTGTCGTACAAAGAATTACAATTTTCTGTCACATGATTATGATTTACTTGCATTTAAATTAAATAAAGAGCATGGGAAAAATTAACTTCTAAGCCATGTTTTGGATTTCAAAAATCCCAAACTGATGTGCTCCATTCCCTTGATGAAATTTCAAGCCTTCAGCACTCTCAGATACTTAGGGGCATATTTTAGACCACACCACTCTTTGGAGCGTGGCACAGAAGGACCCAGTCTAGTACCTTTAGGAAGGTATGAATGTCTCAGCAGTGGTCTGGAAAGCAGCAGTAACTAATGTTCATAGCATTAACTAATGTTATGAAATGAAGATAAATAAAAAAACGCTGTGAAGGTGTGCTCTTGAACACTACACAAAAGTAGTTACATCAAAAAGGAAATTTGGACTAAGAAAAGAATCTTCAAAGAATGGTGGGGAGGGGAGCAAGACAAAGAAAAAAAGTAAAACAAATGGTATGCAAATAAAACTGGACATTTCAAGCACAGTTCCTTAGGTCAAAAGTTATTAATTGTCAAGTAAAGCCGTGTCAGTCCTTCGAGAAAGTATTTAAGGAAGCGTTAATGGACTGATTTAGGCTAGGGTAAGAAAAAGAAGAAAAAGGCTATGGTACAGTAAGGACAGGATAAAAGGCTGGTTTGGAACTTCAGCAAACACTTCAGCTTACCTCCTTCCCAGAACCATGATCTTGCAGAAAAACAACAGGAATAATAGGAAAGAGGTTATAGACATTTATGACATGACATTAAAAAGAGGCTTAATGTGTCCATTGAGGTGAAAGGGAGAAAAGAAACTAGTTAAACTCTAATATAAAATTTTACTTTGAAAGTCTAGGAACAAGTTTCTTTAACAAATTTTATCAAGACAGAAATGATGTAAAGTGAAATAGAGATCTCTGTCAAGAGGCAAAAAATGTGATCCCAGCAAATACAGATTTGTAGATCTGACCTCAAGCAGAATTCGACAAAACCAAATCAAAACCAAACAATAAAAAAAGATAAATCCTCCTAGATCAGTTGTAATGAATAAGATGAACAATTTTCTTGACAATTTTCTAGAAAATGTTTTAGGTGAAAGGTTGATTGTGTCTACTTGGATCTCATTTAAATTATTGAATATGCTGCTGAAAGGGAATCTACTAGCCAAGATAGAAAAGATGGAAAGTTGTAATAAGTTTTATGGAAAGTTCAGTAGGAGATGGTTACTGTTGAAAGGAGGGGTTGAGGGTTGGTCATTGGTGGGGATCTTCAAAGAAAAGCACTGACAATAGTCTTAGAGTCAATACTGCTCTCTATTTTTATTACTGGATTTTTTGCAAAGATTACATGTCATAAGGCCATTTCCCTCTGGCATTGCTGAGGAATAAATTCAGTGCAGACATCTCTGTCTGCAGCTGCAGATTGAGCTCTGGGTGGCAGGACCCCAGGCAAGACTGTGAGCTGCTGACCTTTTGCATAACAATGGGTACGGGGACCTGTGGCACAGCCAGGTGACTGGACACTCAGAGACACGGCAGGACCAAGGACTCCAGGCTTTCCCACGCTTACTTGTAAAGATATAAACCCCCAGGGCTTCCTTTCTTTGGGATCCCTCCTTGGAGGCACCCACCTAAAGCTGTTATTTTGTTATTGTACCATGATTAAATTGTTTTAAGGATCCAAACGGCTGAGACTGTTATGAGAAATCCGGGATCAAGCCGGTAATGAAACCTGGTGTGACTGTGTGAGCGTGGGATGTGCAGCTGGGAAGGGCCCTCGGTCCCAGCTTGGGTGGTACGAGAGAGACTGTGCCGGAGTGGCTCCTGGGTGGTCAGAAAGGGAAATTTCCTTAGCATGAGGTGGGACGCATTGTCACATATGAGGAGGCCTAGATATTGACGGATGGATACAGAGAAATGTGATGAAATTCAGCACTGGAAATGCAAGCTTCTGTGCCTGAGACCTGATTCCATCCACTCTAGAGAAGGACAGACAAATGTATCTTGCCTGGATCCCCTGGAAATTACAGAAAAATAGAATGGAGATGTCTGATTCACCAAGGGATGACTAGGAGACACAAACATCAGAATCAAGGATTCTGGGAGTTAGTGAAGCAGTAATGATACTGTACAAGATCTCATACAGAATACCACACACAAATTCAGTCACCCTTTTTAAAGAAGGGTTATTCAATTCTGAAATGGGGGCATGGCTCTGCTACTAGAATGATATGAAAATGGAGAGTTTATTTTATATCAGACCAGATTATTTAATATAGAACATAAAAGGCTGGTAAGAGATATGAAAGTCTATTACATGATGGAAACCTGCACCAAGAATGAAAAAGAGATGTTTAAGCTAAAGCAATACTATTAAAACTGCAATGCCACACAAGCTGGTAAAAAATAAAAAGACTGGAATTAGAAGAGGGTGAAGGGTAGAGGACATCCTTTAGCATTATTAGAGCATGCAAGTGTTGGAAGAGATTTTTAAAAGTAGTGGTAAAAGTTGAATTCACCAGAATTACTTTATGAAAAAGAATACAGCATAAGAGACAGATACAGTGGGTTGAACTCTCTTCCAGCTGTGTAAACAATTTGTTTTGTTTCAGGGAAAATTTGTACTTTTTATTAAATCCATTTTTTTTACCACACCAGATTTCAGTCAAGCCATTTTTAGTTGCTGAAAGTTAATATATGTCTTCTCCATTTTGGCACCATTGAAAGTGTGGATAGAAAAGAATGAACTGATCACATTTCTATTTTGTCTTAGATACCTCAATGTGCCTAGAAACTTGTCTGACATATATATCAAACTAAAAACAATACCAGTGAGTTTCAGTCAGAACAAGAGTAAGAAAGAAGAGTCAAAATAAATGTAAACACAAGAATGAGTCTGCTGAAGAGACATTGATAGGTTAGAATATTGCTCTCCTGCTTTAATGAAACTTTCCTGTATATAATTTGTTGCAAAACACATAAAAATACTTAGTCTAATTTATTTCCCTTAGTCTTACCTTCACAGTGTGTACTCACCATTTTACACAGAGGCATGAAAGTAACACTAAGGAGAACTGTTCTTTCTTCCCCTTTTGCGGGATGTTTTTAAGCTGTTTGGTATTCCTTTGAAGACTACAGCAGTAGTTTACATGCTGGATATTTATCACTGGTGTGGAGGGTGAAACACTAACTGCACACCATACTCCCTGCTCTTTTAAAACATTGATGAGTAACCATCTATGGAGCCTCATAAAGTATTAACTCTTTAAGTGGGGAAGATTTCTGCTCAACAGCATAGTACAAGTCCTATGTGATTTAAATCCCACACAATCCTGTTAAAATCCAAAGAGTTTCAAGCTGTTTATGCTAATTCCATATCCAATATCAACACCTGTTTTTGAAACCCCATGTAAACAATATTGCTCTATTGGTCCAGCAGAACAGGTATGTAAGTTCAATCTTCTTGATCGGGGTGGGGATACTCATAAATGAATTCTACATCTTGATCTTCAGTATTTAATCCTTTTACTGGCTTTGTACTCTTTTGAACTTCCATTTTATACACTGCTTATCAGGTTAGTTCATGTTGGAACAACTGCGCTGCATCTCCTGAACTGCCATACCTGAATTTGAAGATCATGGTCTGCATTTCCCTGAATATTGTCCACTGGGCAGCCAGTGTGTGAAAGTGTCAGAGTGAGACTGACTCATTTATTTTTTGAAATACATAGTCCAGGTACCGTATTTATCTGAAGATCTAATTAATCTTTTTTTCTTCATTTTTTAGGCGTTCAAATTACCTAACCTACACGAGTGTAAGCAATTTGTGAGGCCTGTGAATTTGTGGTTCAGAGGAAAATTTTGACTCCCTCCAAAGATGCATGACTACAGTACAACACAATTATAGCTATATTTTATTAAACAAAGTAGATGGAAATGGGAAAACCATGTCTTCACAGAAATCCACCAATATTTTCAACTAAGTAACTTTTACATGACAGATTGCCTGCAATGGCAGGAGCAGGACTTGATACCCCTTCTGAGGTATATGAGAAAGCCTGAAAGACGTTTAACATACTTGACATGAAACTCTAATAGCCTGAAGATCAGTGCTGCTAATCAACCCTGCTGGTACTAACTCAAACATTGTAGATGCTCAGGTGTCCCCTAAAACTTAAAAATGCTAAGGGAATTTTCAAAGACATACCCTAGGAATACCCCAGGCATTGCTCACAGAAGAGCAATAGCCACTTGATTCATACCTAAAGAAGTCAGCAAACGGGCTCTTTTGTTTTCATATAGAAATGTCAGTGAAATAAAAGAAGAATAAAGTTAACAGAATTACGTGCCAGCTATGTCAAACCACAAAGAAATCATGCCATATATAGGACTCCTTTCTTTAGACACATATTCCTTCAAATTTTAGTCCTCTTTATTAAATTCCAAAGTACCTTTACATAAAAGACATCAGAAATATGATCTCTGATTGCTGCCACTAGATTTCTGCTCGTATTGCTAAGTTAGTGATTCAACAAGTGTGCAGCGTGTCTTTAATTTCTACCACCAGGAAGAAATTTTCCCTCAAGATTCATTAACTAATGACTTTCTCCCTTGCTGAGTTGAAACTTTACAAAAGTCTTCAGCAAACTAGGAATTTGCCTTCTTGGAAACCAGATATAAAGGACCCAAAGAGGTAGGAGCCATAACTACAAACAGGTGAATGTAATAAATTTTGCAATTATGTATATTTGTGTGGTACCCTCGTAAAGTAATTCTCCTGGTAAACTTTAAGTATCCTTTCAAGTCATGCTGAAGTGTGAAGCAAACATTTTCAAGAGCCAATAAATTAATTTAATAAATTAATTATTAGTTTTTCAGCATAGCCATTCAGCCTCTAGGGTTTTTAGCACAGCAGCAGTACATATAGTACCACAGGATGGCTCTTCCAGCAGCCAGGGTGTGCTCACCTGCAACTATGCTCCTAATCCATCGGAAAAGGTGGTGGGAGACTTTAGCATGTGTGAAAGAGTGAGCTGCTTTCCTGCGACAGAGGTGTGTGACCAACACGAGAGTCATTCTTCCAAATTTCAGCTACTTGGTAGCAGCCTGAAGTTCTGCCTCTTGGACTCAACGCTAGTCAGAAGTTGCAGTACCTGCTCCCTGTCTTCTCCTGAGTGCAGCCTGGAGGTTGTGAGATAAAACTAATTTCTGGACTTTGGTATGACAAGGGATTATGTGCCACCAATGTCTATGATTACACTAGATTGGAAGCAAACTTGCAGCGCTTAGTCCTATGTTATTTTTTCAAAATAGCTTTTCTGCTGAAGTGTTTTCAAATGAATTTTGAAGGTTGCTATTATCCATGTTGGTTCTCTTCGTATATTTGGAGTTATAATAAGTGGAGTGTTTTGCCACAGAAACAAAGAAATTGTAAAGTTGGGAGTGTTTAGCCACAGAAAAAAGTCATTATGGGGTAATTAGATACTGCACAAATTGTTCTGCAGTAAATGCAGTAGACATGAACTTGTTAACCTGAGCAGCAGAGAGTATGTGAAGAAAGCTTAGTTTTCTGTGAATGATAGGAGAGCTCCCTCAGCATGGGACACCACAGGATAAAAGCACTGACCTATGGTTTCTGTCAGTCTCTAGTTTTTGAAGCACATAAATTATTTTAGAAAAGAATAAAAAAAAAAAAAACAAGCATAAACAACAGCTCTATGAAATCACAGATTTTTTTCCATCCTCCTGTTTCCTTGGACCAAAAAAAGGAAGCTTATTACCCCAGTGGTCAGAAAGCTCTTTTGACCCTATCTACTGAAATGACAATACAAAATGCTATCTGATCATATTTGCAGCTCTAAAATGTGAATACATAGATTATTTGTTTACTAAGAATATTTCTATCCAAGTAATGGCATCAACTGCATGGTCATAGCTTTTGCCTATTCCAGTGTATTGCTTCAAATGCAAGACTGAAAAAATTGATGATGATAATGTTTGATTATAAACTAGTTTGTAGCCTATTTGTTCTCTGGCCAGATGTGCCTAATTCCTGTTGTCATCCTTGGAGACACATGGGTGCATAAACAACAAGAAGGAGCCCTCTATTCAGCTCTTCACTTTCTCTCAGTTTTGGATCCATGCCAGTCAGTTTGTTTTGGGAACAGCACTCTGTGATCCAGTGGGAAAGTCCCTCAAGCACCATTGCTATCAAATAGTACATGGAGCTCCTTAACCATTCTGGCACAGGGTGAGGACCATAGCTGGGATCATGGGGAGCACACAGCCCTCCGGGCCCCGTGCACAGCCCAGAACACTTGAGCAGCTGGTGCTGGCAGTGCAATGAAGGCTGCAGTTACTTTTGGGATCTCACTGGCAGCTAAGTTTCCCATGTAACACTTCAGCAATTCCAGAGAAGTGGACTCACAGGGGTGGGATTTAGGAACCGTACCCATTTAGAGCCTGAGGTTATACCAATAATCCATTTACTTTTCATTTTTCATGAACAGAGAGACTCCAGCAGTGCTAAATATGTATAGTGAATATCGTATGCTATTGTTGCTGGGAGAGCTCTTTTCTTTTAAAGAGGTTGTATTACACAGGGAATACCTCAGCTCTTCTCCTTGGAGTATAGCCTCTAAATACATATACAAAATAAAAAAGCCCAAAGCCCACGTCAAAACTCTACCCACACAGACAGACAACTTCAACTCACTCTCCAGAAAGTGGAGAGCTATAATTGCAGAATAATGCAGCAGTCTTAGACCCAGGCAGCCACTGTCTTTAAACTCAGGCCAGCACAAAACATTCCTGTCAAGCAGCTGTTTTGCTCACACAGTACCTCCTGAGGTTTTATCCACCTGTAAGCTCCTGGTGACAAGGAACTCCCTATTTTTACATGTTTGCACAGCATCACTATGAAGTTCACAGAAAGATCTGTCAGGTGCTATCATGGTATCAAACATAAGTAATAGAGGAGCAGTAAAAGCACATTATCCAAGCAAGATGCAAAGAACTTTCATTATGTAAGGTTACTACTTTACCTTTTTCCTCTGTCTTCTAAGTAACATACTGGCAGTCAGAAAAACTTTTCATATACAAGTCAATTAAAAATTTAGAGGCCATGCCATTTGAGCTGAAAGTTGATTTTCAATAAGGTAAATTGAACGACATTGAAAAACTCACAGACAGAAAAAAGGCTGTGAAAACAAAAATCTTTTTTTGGCTGGTGTACATAATGTTCATTGTGATAAAACTGTCACTTATCTCCTGTTTTAACTGCCTCATTAAACAGCAAAAGTTCACTGATGAGTCTGCCAGAGAAGGCAAGTCAGGTGAAATATCCCAAGCCCCCAGAAAAAATTATTTTCTCTGAACCTTTGAGAAAAATCAATCTTTCCAACCAAACCCTTCAAGTGATCTGATACTTGGTGTGAAAATAGCTAACAACATCCATTGACAGTGATCCCCTCCCTGAGCCCCGTCACTACCCCAGGATATTACTACAACAAGGAGGAGAAAACACAGGAAAAAAATCCACAAACCCAAACATCTCAAAAGGAAGGTATTTTCCCAGTACAGACTCTTGAGGTGACAGGGAGAATTCAGAAGCAGGAGTGTCAGAGCAGTCACCGCAGTCAGAGGTGGCTCATAGCACTGTGCCGCTGATCCTGGCACAGGGATCCAAATGATATTCAAAGCAATACATGTCTTTTCAAAACAAAGAAAGAGGGGGAAAAAAAATCTGATTCTCCGAGTACCTTTGATTCCTGGCTGGTAGTTGATGCTGGAGAGGGGGGCTGCTCTGTGCTCTCCACTTCATTCTCTTTCTCCACACTATCCACGCTGACTTCAGTCGTGCTGCTTGGAGGAATCATTTTACATCTAAAACACTGCTACTACCAGGAAGAAAAGCTACAGACGGTTCTTGATTTTTCTCATTTAAAGTCCTCTTTCTTCTCTGCTCTTCTGGAGCAAATGAATTCCGACCGCTTGGTTTCCCTATATTTGCAAGACTAGAATTCTCTGGATTTTCTTTTTTTCCCCCACTTCTCCTCCTCCTTCCCCTCCTTCCTCCCTCCCCTTTCCTATGCAATTGTGCTGCGAGGGAGTAAGTTATCGATGGCTCCGTAGGTCAGTTGTGTGCCTGCTTTTCCCCGATACTCCTCCCCTCCGTATGAAGCCCGGAGGTGTGGAGCAGAGTCGTGACCGGCAGCCCCACGATCAGAGGGGAGTGAGCTGAAGCAGAAAGCGCGAGCCACGCACACACACACACGGGGCACTGGAGGGAGGAGTTGTATTTCTAATGCTGTGAACAGCTTTGGAGGAGCATGTGCTGTCATAGTAGTGAAAGAAAGTAATGCGCACATGCACACACACACACACACACACACACACACACACACACACACGGAGGCAGGCAGTGTCTATGAGGTTTGGAAGCATTTTACCTTTTAGCATTTTACCTTTTCCAGATTAGACTGGAAAAGATAGAGTTGAAGGACGCTGTCATATTCTCTCATGTCTTTTATGGAAGAAAAAGAATCCCAAAAAAAGGGCTCTAGAAAAATAGCAGAAAAATGAGCCTTTCCTTTCCTTGTCCCAGAGAAGATTATTTAAAATCCTAGCTAGTCAGTGTCTCTAAAGCTCCCACCTTGCCCACATCCCAAACTTGTTAGCAAATGACAGGACAGAGTCAGGGGAGAGTTACCTGTGGATCCACGTGTTCCTTGCTCCCCTCCCAGGCAGGGAAGCCCAGCTCTGAGCCATGCACACGCAATCTGGGTCATCTGGAGCTCCCACTATCGTGCACATCCTATACCTGTAGGTTGTCATAGTGATAACACTCCATCAGACAACAACAGAGCAGAGGCAGCCATTGGGAAGAGCTTGTTGGCTTCCCCCAGTGCTGTCATTCCCGTGGATGCAGCACCCAAAGCCACGCTTGGGTCTGCAGTACTACCGGCAGAAGGTCAGCATGACTTTGCTGCCTGGCTCAGGTTGCTTTATATTGCTTGAGGTTTTGCCTCTGATTTAAATCTGCTGCAAAGGTGCCTGCCAGCTCTCTTCCCTGCTGAGTTAAGGTCTGTATTGTGAAAGGTTGAATGGACGCGCTTCCCACCAGATACGCTTTGCTGAGCGGGAGCCACTCCATATGGCTGGTAGAGATGACTCTTTCATTTAAAGAAAACAGAAAAAAGCAGCCCAAACATGTTTCTAATAACAATACTTACATTCTGGAAAGTGTGAAGAAAAAAATCAGTTTTTATCTATACAGGTGTTTGGAGGTGATTTGCTGGGGTCTGAGTCAGAGATGAGCTTTAGTACCTTGTAGCTCTGGGAGAGGATACTGGATTCCCCTCCGGCCCCATCCCTTGGCAACACAACTGCTACTTGGGGCTGCCTTGCAGGCCCCCTCCACCTCAAATAATCAGTGTGAAAGTGAAAGCAAGTTTACAAGATAGTAGGGGTTATACAGATGAAAGCCAGAGCAGAAATTGCCCTGCAGCCTCTGTATTCTTAATAACTATGCTGAAGCCAGAAAAAAAAATCAGCTTCTCTTTGAATCCCCAGTGAATCTTCAGGGCTAGAATTTAGATGGGGAAAAGATCTTTAGGTTTTTGAAACAGAGCATATAAGATAACAAAATCCTTAGCAAACAATAAAGATTAAATGCTGCAGTGTTATTTGTACATCTACTTCAGAGCAAAATAGTGTCTTAAGGGTCAGGCAGTAGAGAACCTATTATTTGGCCTGTAGTCACTAACACGATTACAGGGATCAAAACGAGAGCACTGCTTGCTCTCGAGGCAGTGGCAGTGACAACTGAGATTGAAGTAAAGAAATACAGAGCTCAGAGGGGCAGATTTGGCAGGTAAATAGAAGAATTTATTTCCCAGGGTTTGCTTTCTAAAATGCAGCAGTGTCTTAGACTGTTCTCTTCAGAGCCAGAGGGATTCTCCAGGTGCAAAGGTCATTTCTTCCACTCAGCAAGTGAGATTTCGGCTTTACTGTAAAATCATTCTCTTAGCAATGAGCAGGGACTGGTCAGAGCCACAGTTTGGGAGAATTAGGGCAGCTGTGGGCAATGGAGGTCTTGGCATGGCAACTGCAATTGAAGCTCTGGCAGTGGCATCCTTCCCTGATGGTCCAGCCAAGCCATGGCCAGGGCATGGCGCCTGCCCCCTGCAAGGACTGTTCTGTGTGCCCAGCAACCTGACAGGTGACAATCATAAATTCTGTCTGTTTCCCCACCAATGTTGTGATCTGGTCTTTCCTGTTAAGACGTTCAAAAACATCTTATGTGAATCTGTGGAAGTTCACCTTTGAAATGGATGTGGAGTGGCTGGTTAATAGTTAATGCTCTAACTGTTGTAAAATCCTGCACACATTTTGTATGAAGAGCTTGTAACGTCATGACTGTGTAAGTGACTATCATACCACTCTTTACTCTAATTGTTTTACCAAATTAGTACCAGCACCTGCCGCACTCCCTCTCTTCTCCCAATTACTCACTTGTCAACCACAACGGATTTGTCAGTTTCTTGACAATTAGCTTGGGAAAGATGAGTCAAACATAAAATTTTACCAAAAAAGCAAAACAGGAAAAGAAGCTGGATTTCTTATATTTTTTATTTCCTTCCACAGGAGCTGGCTATCAAAGATCTAATATTCAGTATAGCAAAACAGACTGATCAAGTTAGAGGAACCTACATCTCTCGCCCACACTTCACTCCTGAGAAGTTGGACTTGTGATTACTGCTGATCAGTCTTTACGTGAAGGTACTTGGTGGAAATGGGAGCACTGCAGCACAGTGCTAAACAAGAGGAAATTGAGCAGCTTCTGTAGTGTAGAGAGGAGTGTAGATTTCTGGAGTGGGGAAAAGCAATTTGGATGAATAAAACATGAGCACCAATTCTCAGCCCCCAGCTGAAGTTGTTTCACTGTGTAAAGGCTGTTGTGTGCTGCCTGGAGTCCCTGCCAAGCATTCCTCTGCTGGTGGTCTGGTGCTGGCTGCATGGGTACCACAGTCTGGTGCTGGCTGCATGGGTACCACAGTCTGGTGCTGTCTGCATGGTTGTCATGGCTTGTCTGCCCTCCTTTGCTCCCACTCTCTGACCCCACACACGAAGGTGACAGGGTGTGGTGTGGCACAGCCTGCTGAGCTGGGGCTCCAGCAGTTTTTCCTAAGCTCTGGCTGAAGCCAGCACAATAACAGCATCCCCAAGGCTCCTGACTCCAGGAATATATAAATACACACTTGCTGTACCACCAAGTCCTGCCTGCTGGAGTCCTCCACAGTGGCAAGACTAAGCTGATGGGATCTGGCCCATGCCATGTTTTTCACATCCATTTTTTTTCTTTTTTGCTATGACATTTCTCTGAAATATATGAGCACCCCTTTGCCAATGATATGCAGGCACAGTGCTGGATTTCACTAAAGGAACGATAAGAAATCAGTACTTATTAAGTATTTTAGTCCTATTTAGAGTCCCACATATTTATTAGAGAAAAAATAACAAGGTAAAAGGAAAGGGGGAGATATAATTGTCAGTATCCTCTGCTTGGTGCAGGAGCCATCCCATGCTTCTGAGCAGAGAGGGTCTAAGGGAGCTCACAGAGATGATGTTGCTTATAGATGACACTGGTTTAAATCACTGTGTACCACTCTCCAGAAATGCACAAAGCAATGTGGAATCAGTCCGGTTGCTGCAGTCTGGTTGCCTTTAAAGCAGACTCTTGAAGAAAAGAGGAATTAAGCCCACTGAGAGTCCAACTTCCAAGAGGATGCAGACTGAGAGCCACAGAAAACTATTAGACACAATAAAAGGTTGTAGTTTTGGCACTTGCAGTGAAACTTGACCAACCTCACCCCAAGTCCCTCAGTCCAATTTGTGAGCATTTCAGGTGAGAAATACTTCTGTTTCTTGAGCATTCCAGGTGAGAAATAGTTCTGTTTCTTTGTCAAATAGATTTTGTCATTGTGGAAACTGGCAACAGGATACCCATCTAGTGCCATCTGTGATGGGAATTTTACTTTTGGCATGGTGCTTTTGGCCAGATGTGCTGGTGGATATTCTTCACTGGACCCTTCTCTCAAATATCTGCTTCACACACAGCTGGCTTCTAGACTGCAAGGACCATTGCTCAGAGCATCTTTCTGTGTTTCCAAGTGACAGGCTTGCGGGCTCTTCTCTCCAGCAAACATTGTACCCACAGAGAAAACAAGATTAAAATAGTATCACGTGGCTGTTTTTTTTTGTTTATAATCACACACCCCTTGTTTGCTTACTATACAATCTTGGCAGTTCATTGAGCAGCTAACATACTAAAAAATCCCTGTGGATTCTGCTTATCTAAATGCCATCTGAGGGCTACAATCATCAGCTCATCAAGCTGGAAGCACAAGCTGGTCAATGCTCTGAAAACATTCCCAGTACTAATGGAATACTGGTGGTTTGCATTTTGACTAAATAATCTCAAAGTATTTTTTAGAGGCAAAGTATTAAGCCTCCCACTGCTCCAGGGAGTGTAGTGAATGAGTAACTGTGGAGGAAGCCAAACAAACAGATTTGTGCCTGTACTTAAGCAGGAAAAAAACCAGAAACTCTGCCTGAGTATTACTTTCAAAGCCCTCTTCCTCTCCATCCACAACAATGCCACAGGGAGTGATGCAGAGATCAGACTGCATCTTGGACAGCTTGAATACGTCTTTTAGGGAGGTTATGATGAGATTGATACACTGCTACACAGACATCTAGACCAGGAAAACGAAGAATGCTGCATCCTCTTGTGACAGAGAGAAATGTTTGAGAAGGGGAGAAGAGGATGTAATTATAAAAGATGGAATTTAGCCAAGATACAGCTTGTAATATGTTCAGTCTTACAAAAAGCATGGCAATACCTTTAAATAACCAGCGACAGTCCCGACCTGATTTTACATCTCTGCCGGCAATAACATTCCTTCTCACTTTTTATAGGAATGCGATATAAAAAGAAGAATCAGTAGCAACATTTCCTGCAACTCACAGATGCTCCTAGAAATTCCTGCCTTTTAATAGCCATTTACTGCTTTGGTCCATTATGACTGTAAAAGGAATGACCTGAACTGGTTCAGTGAATTGCTGCAGTGGTGATTTAGCCATGTGCTAAATCCTTTCAGGGTATCCATGCCACAAAAAATTTAGAGATAATAGAATTATGATAAATAACATAATCTCATCTACTATTTCTAGACTCTTCTTCACTTCTGCTTCCTCGGATAGTCACTAAGACTCTTCCTGGTGACTCTCAGTACCATTCAGAATGGTCTCACATAATCATACCATCTTAGCCAGGTCTATGAATCTTTTATACTCAGCATTTTCCAGGATATGGTGGGAGGAAGCCCCAATGGGGTAACCATGCTGGCTGTCAGGATTTTTTTTCTTTTCTGAAAGGTTTTTGACAGAAGGGGGCTTCAATCACTTCTTTCTTCCCTAGACCTTCCTTGACCTGAATTGCTCCTTAAATTCCTTTGTCTGGTTGTTAGCCTTTCCAGGCATGAGCTGGGTATTACAGCTTGCAGAACTCTACTGGATTTGTTTCAGGTTCCTGTTCTTTCCATTTACTCTGGTATTGAATACTGTCATCATGAGCTATTTCTTAACTAATGTCATTGAAAATGCATTGAGAGCAATGTTTTGCTTAGACTGTAAATAGAATCCAAAATAAGATCTGGCAAACATTCCCAGCATAACTGGTGATGAACACAAGGATATATATATATATATATCTATATATCTTGTTGGGTTTTTTTTCCCCTACAGATATCTTATGGGTATGCACCAATTTTTAACAGGCTGTGCATGCACAGTATTTCCTGTCTTAGGTAGTTACAGCACGTTTGTCACTGTAATATTTAGGCACAAACATGCAAGCTGAATGCAAAATGAACCTCACTGGTGACTGCAAACCTGCAACTGCTGTACTAACATATTTTGCTTTGGAAGAAAAAAAGGTTTCTCAGTGTGCTAATGACCTTGGTCAGGAAAGGGGGCTTTTCTACAGGGTTTTTAGAACTCTGCAGTGCACAGCAAATCTTTTAAATGCCCTTGGATGTTAAAGAATGAAAAGCTTTGTAGAAATAGAAGAAATTATCATTATCAAGATGAACATTTCACTCTATCAGATTAGTGCATGTGTCAACTGGAATAGAAGTGTATGTGATGAGGGTTGCCCACAATTATGTAATTTAGTATAAAGATCTATCACAGCTCTCAAACAAGAATAAAGGAAGTAATTGTTCAGCCCCTTATAAATTGGATGAAAACCTGAATATCTTGCAGACCAAATATATTCAGTTTATGCCTTGTTTCTTGATAAGATGCAAAATTTGAAAGATGTTGATGGTAGCTGGGTTGTTAGCTCTCCATATAATTTCCAATTCAAAATAGAAATGGAAATAAAATTTTAATTGAGCAAAAAGTAAACTTTAAAAACACTCCATGAGGTTATCTATAACGATTTGTATTGCCTTATTTGAAACAATAAAAAGTCTAAGAGCTCAGTGAAAAATGGTAATAGGAAGGTAAGTTTGCCTTCTTAATAAAGACAAGACTACCACTATCTCATGAACCTATGAAATATACAATTTTTAAAGTATTCAGGTCAATTTACATAGAAAAGATCAGATCTTACTATTAAGAATACAGCCAGTATTTAAACCACAAGGCATTGTAGTTGAGAACCTTTAAAACCTGTTTTCTTCATAGAAATAACACCTACTTTTTATTGTGCTTCATTTCCTACAGTTGTTTTATCTTGCTGCTTAAAGCAATAGGAGAGGATTTGATCACTGATGCCCATTTGAAATCTCAACTCACCACATCCTGGAGTCAGTGCTTCTTTTGATACGTATCACAGCTTCTTATTATTCAAAGGGGTCAAGCTCAGCTGCAAGAGCAAATGATATTACTAGCAAAGATATTCAAGATTTTAGACGTGTAAATGCCATAAAAGAGGAGAAATAAAAGAAAAATGAAGGGGAAATGTCCAAAGTATGAGTGCCTTTACCTTCTCCATTCATAAGTATTTATATTTTTCATTGCAATCAAGAAAAAAAATCACTCAAGGTTTCCTTATGTCTGTTAGTCATACCACCTGCTGTAATACCACTCAGTAATTGTCATTCTGATGTCTCAGAATCTGTCTGAATTGTTCAGGCAGAATAGGATTGCACACTGGACACAGTAAGAACTGGATCTCTCCTGCTGTTTCCATGGAAAGGGGCATCTCAAATTCACATGCCTAATAACTGAGGTCTATGATTTCAGACTTTGAATAAGCAGGGTACTGAAGTATGTTGGGGATTTGTCCATATAATTGGTCAAAATTATTTTGGTAAGATAACTGAGACACTTAATGAATGATGATTTAGGAAATATATCTCTATAATTTTAAAATTCTATTTTCATTTTGTAGCCTATAATTGTTCTGCGTCTTCTTAGCCTCTTTAGCTGGACCATGAGGAGATAAAAGGCTACTGAGCAATGAGAATTAGGATGGTTGAAATTTAGCCAAAAGCAGAACTAACAAAACTGAGCACAGGTGGTTGGACATGTGTAAACTCAATACACCAACAATTAAAGAGAGCACAAGTTTATAGCAGAAGGGATACCCATCACATCCCAATGTAAGGGATTTTTTGAAGCTAGAACATTCCTCTGGAAGGCCATATACAAGGAAATCCAGCTGACTCTGTAGTTCACACACTGACTCAACGTTAAAGAGATTAAACATTAGGAAAAGATAATTTCTGTCAGAAAAATACTTTGATTCACTGGAAAAGATGAAAAGGAAAATTCTAGTAATCAAACTGGAATATAGAGGATGTTGTCTTCACAAAGGGATGTGATCAGCCCTCTGATATGAACTTCTGCAAACAGAAAATTTGTATGTAAATTGTGAGCTCTTCAAGCTAGGTATTGTTCTATCTTGAGCTTGTACAGCAACAAGTAAATAGTTTGGGATTCTGTCTGGTCTTAAATATTAAAGAAAACAATAATTTTGAAAAGAGGATATGTGTTTACTCAATCCCAGTGGCACTGTAAATCTAACTCGTGCAATAAAATCACAGTGTTCAAAAATTTTATCTCCAAAATTTTCCCTTTGCTGCTCCCCTCCTCTCAGTTTGTTATGATGAATAGAGTGCTGCGCTGCACTGATTGCTAGAAACTGGAGGAATTAGTATAAAACCATTTTTCTTTTTAAGAAAAGCATAGTGTTGTTTTCAAACCTGATAGCTTATGTGAAGACATTGAAATAAAAAGGTGGCATCTAAACAGTAATTATACATGCACACACATCCACGTACATTGACATGCTGCATATATATCACAGTAGTGGCTTCATGTATTGTAGACATTTTGAATGATAATGACTTGTGCTCGGGAGAGATGGGGGAAAAAGTCCAAAGTAGTGGTGTAGAGAATGATCTGATTTAGAAAAAATATTCTGCTCTGTATTTGTTGACCCTCTAATGTGAGCTGAGTATAGGAAATCTGTTTTTATCACGTGGAGTGATGTGGATGATATGCTTTAGCTGCAGATAGTTGGTAAAGGTTTTGAATTCTTCTGGATCTATATTTTAATCCGTTGCACCCAGTGGAATTATAAGGATGCTTGCCATATGTTTTAAGAGCCATTGCTCCATGAACTGTAATGCACTGTTCTCAGATCATCCTGGGATTTTTCAAAAATTCTTGATGGACCTTTCCCTTATGCCACAGGCCTTCCTTTGGCCTGGACTGAAAAAGCTGGACCATAATCAAGCACTCAGTTGAAAATCCTACCACCACTTTTGTCCGAAACACTTTAAGCCTATTTTTCTGGCTGTTATTGTCTTATTATGTTTTGGTTTTGTGTGTGTGGGTTTTTTTAAAAAAAAAAAATTTTGTTTGTTTATTTTTTTTTATTTTTTATTATTAGTCACTTAAAAATTCCTTCTGGACCTCATGCTCAGAAACAAAAATAAAAAGTAATATGGTGCTGGCTTCACTTACCTCATAGCCATATTTTTTACTCCTTAAAAGATCAGGATTGAAAGCTTTATTTTAGTGAACCAAAACATTATTTGATCTAAATGCAAAAAGTAAATTGTAAGTAACATAAAATACATGGTAACAGCAGCTGAAACAATTTTTTTCCAGTCCTTTATTGTCAGGTGGTGTTTACTTAGCAGTTGGTGAAAAGGCTATTAAAAAAGAGTAGGGGACAATTTTCCAAAAGACATGAATGACACTCAAGTCCTGAACTTTGGTTAACAACAGACAGATAAAGCTAATATTTTAGTTTAAAGAGAGCACATCTCCCTCCCACCCAGAGAGGCACATTTTGAAAATTACAGTAAAAGCTTCTGTGACAATTCTAAGAAACACCTCTGAGCAACACAGCTTTGCACATGAAGTTTCAGTCCTATTATTCTATTGACATGGGAGAGTCATTCACATTCAACTATCAAAAAGCAAATATTTTGAAAAAGGATTATCTTAAAGGGAAAAATCATGGGACCACTGAAATCAGTAAAAGATCCCAGGATTTCATCCTTTCAACCAAATTTAAGTGGTTCCAGTTAGGCATGTCTGCTGCTATCTGTGGGAATAAAATGATTCCAAAAAACCAGGTCACAACAGTTATCTGGCAAACAGATCAGACAGTGCTATTATAGTCAGCATGCAAGCCATTTTCCCTGTTAATTATGTGCGTCTAATGTCAGAGATCTAATTATCCAAGAAAAAATTAAAATTCCTAAAAGAGCACAGAACTGAAAAAAACTGGAATATAGCCAAACATCCCTGAAGTTTTAACTTATTGAAATATTAGCCTGAGAGATCAGCATCAATTCTGACTATGTTTTAACTATGTTGTTAGGGTTTTTTTTTTCAAGTAGAATGAAAAATATAGAAAAAAAAGTCCTTGGATTTATTACTCTCAAATGCTTACCTCTTTCCAGTGCTTTTTGCACCATGTGATTGTACCAAATTATGCTTATTATTTTTTTTCCATCCTTGTGAGAGAAGCATCTCCTGAAACACACAAAATTATTTTGTGAAACAGTTTTACACCAGTGTTCATTTTATCTCTGAGAAGACCACTCAAAAATTCCTAAAGGCATGGAAGAATACAAATAACTGCTCTGTTGAATAGTTAAGTTTATCATTTGCGATTAATATTTAAAAGAGAAATTAAAGTTTAGGTGAAATTTCTTCCTGAAGGCATAAGTTTTCTCTGCATAGATGTCCAGCTTGTTTCAAGAAATGAGTTAGATATTCTGATGATGAGTATTACTACTTTCCATCTTCCACCTAGAGGCTCCCTGGGCTGAGGCCTCTTGGGAAGCACTATCCATGTAAACAGCACATTTGCAGTTGACAATTTTGTCCCACTGTCTCCAGCCGAAATACCTTGTCAGACTCTTTAGCGGAGACGCTGTGGGACTGTGCTCTTCACACAGAAAATGGAAACAGAAGTGAATGGAAGAAGAGGGAAAATTCTATGAAATGGCCAGGCATTGGGTTGGCCCCCCCACTGGAAAGCAGGGGAGCCATAATTCAACTTGCATCTGAAGACATATGTGGAAGTTTCATTTTTTAAAATCTTACCTTTTTTTTTTTTTTTTTTTTTTTTTAAGATCTAGCCTAAAGTCTCTGTTCCCAAGTTTCAACTTCTCTGCTAGCAGAGGGTATATATTAACTGAGGGCAAGTTTGTAGAAGAATTCACTGAAAGGAAGAACAACTATTAACTTGACATTACAGAAACTATATTAACTACATCACCTGGGACCACAGATGAGACACAAATTAATGGAATAATTGCTCTCATTTTTTAAGAATCTATCCACAAGGGAACAACTTGACAAAATATCAGTCACTATTTTAAATGACAAAGCCAAACCAATTTATTTTAGCTGTCAGACATTTTGATGAAGAAAGGACAGTCCCTGTTTTTAGCACACACATTCCTATTTTCTGTACTTTTCTGTGTAGTCTGTCTCACAAAGAAGTGTAACTATTCCAATGCATTTCATCACAGTTTAAAAGCCATGTCCCTCTTTCAACCTCAGGGATTCCTATTAATTCCATTCAAATGTTATATGTTAATTCAGGAAACAAGGGTTTTCTGCTTTAATTTAATTTTCTGCTCATATTCCACTATCTGTACTGGACATGTAAATGTTTTATATACTCCCCACAACAGTAGCTTTGGTATTGGGGGCCTTATCTAACAAATGGGTTATACAGGTCTCTCCAAAAAATTGAACCTACTATGTTTTCACTCAGATTATACTACAACACTATAATCACTATTGGGATTTATTGGCAGATATAAAGAAGCATGGTTGCCAGTTTAGGTAGTATCGTAGCCAGCTGGATAAGTTTTCCCAGTGTGGAGGAGGTGAATTGCTGCTCAGCGAGAGCATGGTTGGTGTCTTGGCCTTTGTTAAAGACTCACTGGAGATCTGGAAGAAACCCATCAGATGTAAGCTTTCTTGGGGGTCAGTTTCTAAAGTCATGTGAGCATGTCCCTTTGAGCTGTTTCTCAAGGATTTTCCCTTTTTCCCTGGTTGATTTGTCAATCAATGTGTTTGATAGAACCTGTGTGCCTGTGTTCACTCTGTGTAGACTCAGAAACTGACTGCAGGCAGATTTCAGAACACATTTAGGAGAAAGCTAGGGTTTGGTCAGTGTTTAGCTGATGGAGGTGAGAAGAAAAACTGCTTCCTGTTTATTAGAAATGAACACCTATGCACCACAGACTCGTCGGTTTGGTGCTAGCATGAAGGTTTATTATTCAAGCTGAAGAGGTGTTTTTTTGTTCCTTGAAATTCTAATTCAACAATGTAAAGTATTCTATCAAAGACTGTTGAGCCCTCCCTAAGCCCAGCTTTTCAGCTGTAATGCCCTAAGCCATGTAGGCATGAAGACTAATACCTATAATACTTATTGAGACACCAAACACAGCTCCTAACTCCCTCACTCTTAGACCACTGCAAACTACTCTCTCCCACCCACACTCTACCTCTACCTTTGACTGCAATAGTTCACAATTTATCTCATCTCTTCAGACAAATCTCTCCAGTGTTTAACATTCATGAAGTGGGCAAAGCCTTTCAAACCTGTGAGTCACTACAGCTTGGTCAAGACATGTGGGTGCAGGAAAGGAGGAAAGAGTGTGCTTGTGGAAATGCTTTGATCCTTATCTGTCGTTGTGTCTGAAGTAACACTTTTTCTAGACAACTACTCATGAGCAGTGGTCTTTCTAGAAAATGAGGTAATGCATTGAGTATATCATGTTCAAATGAGCTTTTAATTCTGAATGCAAAATTATTTGTGCATGTCAGCTGTACATACCGATGTATATTTGAAATGGAAAATTGATCAAATGTTGCACAATGCTGCAGCTGAAATGTCTTCCTTCTTTTCCAAAATGAAACAATTTGGTTTTTTTTGATCCCTTAAGAATAAACAAAGGTAAAAGACCAGAATATTAAGAACTCAGCAAGGAATGTAGGGTTTAGTTTTGCTGGGTCAGATACATGGATGGTGCATTTACTGCAGTGCTTTCAAAGCTAATGGCAGCACTCTAAATTTGCACAGCAGAACATCAGATTATGAAACACTCTCACATACAATCAAGTGAAACTGCAAAAAGTGTCTGTGATTTTGATGTAAATCTGTCAGGTGGTTAATCTGTTTTAGAGGAACATGATTTCTGCAAATTTTGATGCACTTGACATTAACTGTTAATTAACCATAGCAGAAACTGAACCCAGTGAGCAGTGAGCACTTGATAGTTTTAGGTTTAGAGATCTTTAGAGACATTTTCATTACAAGGTTCAAGAAAAAGGAACATTTGCCCATATTAAGTTCACAGCCCATATTAAATAGCACAGCATTCCTGTGACTGCTTGTCAAAGTCAATGGATAACTTGACGGCTGTAATGTAAGAGCTATAGTTTCTCTGAGAGTAGAGAAATAGCACATTTAGAAGAGTTCAAAATCCAATTTGACATATATATATATATATATATATTATATATATATGAATGTTCCAAATGCTTTTCTAGGCACGGTGTGCTGAAATAATTATTTTGATTACAAAAATTACAACCAACAGAGAATTAGCTCCTGGGCCATCCCTATGGAGTGAATAAATCTCATGAATCTAAACATCTCTAACTTTCAGATGTAAAAGATAAATTCATGTCTGAATTCTGCTTCACGCCCTGCAGCCTCCTTCGCTTTCCTGTTTCCCACTTGGTCTTGCAGCACAGAAGTCAGGGCAGCTCGTTCCAGGCACAGCCCTGTCTCATCCTTCCTGTTGCTCCAGTGTAACTCATCATCAGCCTCCTCAGGTGTTTTCATAATACTTCTACTAGAAAAATCTATTTCTTATGCGTCACTGGAAGCTGCATTTCTGAGGTCAATGGTCCTAAGCAAATGTCTTTGTCCCTGGAGTAAAATTGAATGGGATCACTGAGTTATGAAAGGGCTGCAAGAATTGGGGCCTAAAACTACATCAACTGCAGGCTCACAGCTCCTGAAACAAGGGCAGTGTGCTTCTTGTTTATAGTTTCTAAAATACAGATTTAAAGCAATCTGGGATGGCCAAACTACATTTACATGAAAAACAAGTTTAATCAACCTGCACTAATCTCCATGTATAGATCCCTGTTTTGTGAATGCCTGCTCAAATCCTTAATCTTTGAACTTCATGGCTGTTTTTTTTCTCTCAGTGCAGCCACAACTCAAAACTAAGACCTCAATGTATTTGTAGCATAGCTCATGCACAGCATGTCAGCAGGACCGGTTTTATTCTTCAGCTTTACACTGGTCGTACATCTTTGCCTCAGGCGAGCAGAGTGGCTCACAAAGGGCCTCAGCAAAGGTTCATTTAACACAAAACAAAAGCAGTTAGAAATAAGGACACTGAGCCAAACACACCTCTCAGTCAGGTTGGCTCGGCACTGTGAAACAATCAGCCTAATTAGACCAATGTGATGGGGAGCCTCAGTCCTCTTTAGAAAGACCCAACTACACACAGAGCTGGCAACAATAATTAGCCTTTTGTTGGAGACAAGAAACAAAACACTGGTACCACAATTACGATGGACTGACCCTCAGGTGCCAAACCTGTCTACCTGCATATGTGTGGAACTGGGGAATTTTTAGGTTGTGGTGAAACTCTGCTCTAGTAGCTAGACATACAGAGAAAAAACAGTAAGAAGAATGAAGAATGTATATTAAGTTCTAGCAGAATTAATTGAGAACTGTCAAAACTATGAGATGCTGAAAAAAACCTCCAAAAGAGGCAATTATATACCTGCAGTTTTGTAAAATTATTTCTGTGTTAATAAAAAAGAATTGAACAAAACTTATTTTAAAATGTTGAAATGAGACAGAATTTCTTTTCATGCTGTTGTATCTGCTCACTTTTTTTAAAAATTATAGTTTCCAGTGTTGTGATTATGACTATAATTTAGAAAATATTAATTGGAACACTATACAGAGTAGAAATGTCTGCAGTTACTGCCTGAAACAATAGCTTGGATGGATATGAATTAGTTCGTTCATCTTGGTATATCTTAACTCTGAAGACATATAAGAACAATACAATTACCATTTTACTATTATTCATTTAATTTGAAATATCTAGCTAAACCACATATCTCTAAAACTGTAAGCATAAAACCAAGCATTATCTCTATGCATAAAGCCCTCCTGACAATATTCTCTGTAATCAAGCATGAACACACATTCTTCTTCCAACCTGTTGGTTTTTTGGAGTTCCTCTGACAGAAATGTTTTCTTCAGACAGGTGGTTTCTTTTGGCTCCTTTAAAAGAGTCCATTTTCAATAAAATATGAACTTTCAGTAAAGCTGTAACATTTTTTCTGGAGCTAAAGTTGACAAAATCTGAATTGGAAGATGTGGTTCCTTTCATATTTGGGTTACATTCCTTGCCTGATACTCCAAGGACCTAGAAAACTGTGGGTCATTTTTGCAAAATAGGTTTTATTTAAGCTTTGCTTTAAATGGTCCTTAAGTTCCTTCAGGATCTAGTTAACCTAGTTACGAGCTGCACCATATTAGACAAAAGCCAAAATTCAGAAATGCCAGAAAATATAAATGCCAGAAACCTTTTTCAATTTTTTTTTTTTCTCCCAGTTAAAGAAGGAATAAAAGTGAAAGACTTTGTTTTCTTCCAGTCTAATTCCTCTTACATGTCAGCAATACTGTTAGTTTTTTTCCCCCTCACTTACATTTTCTTTCGGATGCAGATCTGGAAAGTAGTTCCCTGTTTCTAAATTTGTGTCACAAGCACAATGAGCCAGTGGGAGATGAAGGCAGTGGAATTCCACAGGCCCCCCATGGACTCCAATTAAAATGAGGGCCAGAAAGCAATTATTCTGTGAAAGTATATATATATATATATATATATCTGCAGCCACCCGGGAGGGGTGGCATTAATAAAGAGTTTTAATGCTGTTGCCTAATTAGGAGAAGGAGAGCTAAGGTTAGCAGTTTTGCATGTTGCAGTGATTCAAAAAATGACAGAGGAGTGAGAAATAGTACTTCTAAGGTAAAGAAAGATTCACTTTCAAGCTCAAGGCATCTACCCTTTCATCTGATAACTGCATGACAGATGGAAGGAAAAAGAGAGTCTAAGACTCACAGAATTGTCTAAGTTGGAAAAGACCTCTAAGATCATCCAGAGCAACTGTTAAGAGTATGTTACAGATTCTGGAAAGCTGCATCTTCAAGAAAAAGGAAACTCACCCCCATTATTCCTCTTAAGAATGGTGTAATCTTAATTACTGTATTTCTTTTGAATCTCCCTGCTATCCCATATTATGAATATGGGATACCCTTCCTCCCTCCTCATGTCTCATATTTGGGCAAATGCCAACTCAGTGAGGGTGACTTTGTAGACTCTGGGTGATCTTTAAATTTGCTGGTGCTTTTGTTCCTTTCATCATTAAGTAGCAAGAAGTTCAAGGGCTAAAACATCTTTGTTAATCTTATTTGGACCACTGTTAATGAATTTTAAAGGGCTCATCATCCTACTCTTGACAGTCAGCCCTCCCTCTTTGCACTCACAGAGTGGACTTGGCTGGTGGGCCGCCAGGCAGGCAGGCTCCAGCCTCCACCCCCTCCCCTCAATGACACCTGCATGAAAAGCCAGGTCCTCACCTATTTTTGAGGAGGTTGAAGGAGGGTTAGAGACCAACTGTTCAGCCAAATCCAGCTGTGTTACAGTGTTTACTAAGAAACTTTTTCTAGTTTGCACTGCCTTCTCTGCTAAACTAGAGTGCATTTTCCGGTGTGACAGCTTACACAGACGGGGTCACTGTATCATGTTCAGTTTGACTGGAAGAACTTGAGACAGACATTATCACAATTATCTTTACTAGACTGGATGGGAAACTCCATGCTGATGGCAGGGCATGTGAGACTTGCTGTTCTTCAGAGCCTTTGTTTTAAGTGTTATTAATCTGGCATCACGTTCAGAGGAAGAGAACCCCCCACAGCTAATTTGGTTATTGGTGAATTTGAGGTAGAAGCACAACTATACAATCATCTCTTCCTCCAAGGTTCCAGATTTCCAGCCGCTTAGCAACCACCCTTACCCTACCTGCATAATTAGAATTTTTGGGGCCACAGCCCCATGGAGCATATGTGTTGCCTAGGCATACAGATCCAATAGGTTTATGTTGGACAAACTGGCACTGTAGGCTGTTTATTAACAAAAACAACTACTTCTCATGTGCTAATTATTTACTTTGCTACTGGGGAATACACTAACCTAATATCAACAATAGACCAGACAGCACATAACATTTATACTGAATTTTAAGTAATTTCAGGTACTGCTGGAACATTTAAGAATAGGAATCTTAGACTCAATTCTCCTGTATTTAGAGTCTGACCAGAACAAGTTCAATTGCTCTCAAATGCTAGGATCTCCTTATATATGGTCAACAGGGTTAAAGGTGGTAAAGGTAGGTATTTATATATGTATTTTCCTCCTTTGTTGCACAATTAAAACAATGTATATATACATTACAGTAAGACCATACAAGTCTTTCTCTCCAGGGATAACTGGTGATGATGTTTTTAAAGATCATTCAGAAAGATATATGCTCAAGTGTTATTGTGCCTCTATACTGCTAACTAAAAAAAGAAAAACCACTTAATCACCCTTCCGACATCTTACACTTGCACAGTTTTCCTCCCTGCAACCAGCCAGTTGGGGAGGTCAGACAACAGGAGCAATCCCTATATTTTAGGTCATTCAGAAACAATTCTTTCACTGTTACTCTCATGAAGGGGAAGCAGGATGCTTATGGAAGTCTGGAGAAATGACAGGGCTTTCTTCCCTGTTCAACACCCACACAACAGGTCCACACATCGGACAAGAAGAGCACTTCTGATGGAGATTAAAAGTTTGCCCTCCTACTGCCTGAGAGGAATTAGACACCGGGACTCGGGCTTAAAAGCTGCTATCCTGTTCACAGGCTCCTAAGTGCATGCCAGGATTCCTGTTGTTGTGAAAAGTCCTCTTATTAATTTCAGCTGGAGCTCAGCATGTTTCACCTGTGCTACCTTGCTGGGCACCTTGGACAAAACTCTTATAACCAATAGTTTGGGTTAAAAACAAAGAGGGAAGAGAAAGAAAGGAGTGGGATTTTAAAATAATAATTAAAAAAAAATTGGAAATCTTACTGAAATCAGCAAGATAGCAAGTATATAGAATGTGAACATATAAAAAGGTGAGTCACTCTAAGTGGCTTTCTATTATTTGGACCTGGATGAAACTGGGGAGCCCTGAGCCAGTACAGGGTGTCAATCTGCCATGAGAGAGTAGAGAATTGTAGTGCTGAGTAGCTCATGCCTTTTTTTTAATATTTATTTTTTTATATTAATTTTTTTATATTTATTTTTATATTACGCTATGAAATATGGAAGATTTTATGATAAAATAACAATGCCAAATCTACTCAGCATGTGTCTGCACCATGTGATTGTTTTAGTTCTAGTCTACCTGGCTTCTTTTAGCTTGAGGCAAATGTTTCACTCCAGCTTTGATTCCATTTTGAAATGCTTGCCTTCTGTGCTGTTCTTGCTGCTTGATAATTCTTTCCTGAGTAGCCGACTTCTTAGAGTGTTTCTGTGAGGATGTCACTACAGAAAGATTCCTGACAAATGGCTGTTAATAGCACCTGTAAGAATGAAAGGCAGGGGTCCTGAATGTGCCACAGACTACAAAGAAACAGAACAAAGTTTCTAACAGGGCCTGTAAAATGAACTGATTCTTCTTAAGGGGAAAAGGGGAAAGATGGAAAGGAATTAGGGATTTCAAAATTAGCTCTTTAATTTGCTGAAAAGGGAACAGCTGTACAGTTCTGGTCTTAAATCTCCTGATTCAAATTTTTACATTTCCTCTCCATTTCTCCAGTTGTGATTCTTTCCCGGTGGCATACAGGACATTTTACGAGCTTGATAGAGATCTTTTCTTAATGCTACCACTTTGTGGAAATAATGCATTTAATGAATACACAACTGAAACCTTCCCCTCTGTAAGTGGACTTGAAGAACCATTCTCTCAATTTTTATCTTAAGGTTTGGCATAATACCCACGGGTCTCTCAGGAAATGCCGCAAACCACATTAGACTGTGGTGCATCATGCTTGGAAAGAAGTGAGTCATTATCTTCTGCCAGCATCAGTACTTGCACAGCTTTTCCCTGCCCACGTCGCTCACTACTGGGACCCTTTTGGCCTATGATCCCAAGTGCAAACCTCATCCAGTACCTGGGGCATGGCTTATGCTAAAGCCCTGCCCTCACAGGGATGAATTAGAGATCCATATGACCTTGTAGAACAACCTCACTGTGTCTGCATCCACTGAGCATCAGCAACTATTTAGCACAAGCAGAATATTTGCAGAGAGAAGGGGACTTTGAAGACAAAATGAAAAGATTGGAAGCAGAGGCGGGTGACTTTGTTACGCAACAGCATTGATGGTTGCTCATTACCAAAAGTCACTGACTCATTTATGTAGCTTTATAATAGAATAACAAGGCCCGGGAAAAAGCTGGCTGTGCCTTTACTTACAGGTAAAAGATATCAGAAACCATTGTAACCTCAAGGAATTTTAAAAAAAATCAAACAAAGCCAACCAGACATGCTGGCCTCCAATTAAACTAGAAGTGAAAATGCATTGGCCTGAACATTGTTTTGGATTGCAAAACAAGTTTTACTCAAATTCTGAAAACTAAAATCTAGTAAACTTGATAACAAAGGCAGGTAAACTTTCTCTTCTAGGAGAATACAGAAGACTTACAATTCTCTGTTAATGATAGGAAGAATTGGGTTTTTACCTAATATATTGAACAATCCATCCAGGAGTGTTTGCAGTGCATTTTCCAACAATTAGTGTCTGCAAATATTGGATGATTTTTCAAATCCTCTCTTCTCTTACCATGATAAAGAATTTTTTTTTTTTTTGGTATGTTGTATTGAAAACTAGAGAACTCTCAATATCTTACTGCTGTAGCGTTTGTGGTAGAACATCAAGCATCTACATAGTCCAGCTTCTTGAGCTCTTTTGTAAATCCAGCCTCTTAGCCGGGTGCTTAAATACTTACTGTGAATTAAACCAATTTGCAGAATCTGGCCTGGAATGAGGACCACCTAACTTGAGCTCAGATTAGATTCACAGATATCTAAAAAACCACTAAAACAGGCAAGAGATACAAGCACTTTAAAAACTAATCAATATGTCATTAATCCAATAAGAGGAAAAACAAAAAGTTTTCCAGTTTAGACAAAGATGGGCTGTTTGACTACCATGGAAGACCATAACGATTAAACTTTTCTGTAGCTGCTTGCCAGAAGCAAAGCTGTTTGAAAGTATTCTGACTCTGTGGTGTGGGGTCAGCTGATGAGGATGAGAAGGGCAAGGTCCAAGTGTCCCATGTGGATGTGACATGTTTGTTCAGAGGTGAGGGCAGTAGGAAAGGTGCCTGCAAAAGGCACAGCTCCATCAGAAAGCCTGGTGCTGCCACAGCTCCAGGGCTGCCCAGTAAGGCAAAGGGTGGTATAGCCCAAGATTTCTCCAGGGACATGGTCTGTGCTCTATGGCTGTGCTCCAGAAGCGCACAGCCCTAGGAGGGAGGAGTGTCACAGAATCACGGAATATTCTGAGTTGGAAGGGACCCACAAGGATCATCGGGGGCCTTTTGCATCTGTCATCAGCCACAGCAGCTCCTAGTGCCAGCACAACAGGGGCAGGTGCACTAAAAATATCCTGTGTGGGCTCCCAGCATGCCAGGTGATGTGCTTGCATGACAGTTCCCAGAATTTCACAGCAGGCAGACAGTTGAGGTGTTGGCCTTGAACTTGCTGCTGGGGATGTCTTCACAGGACTGTGTAGACAGTCACTACCATGAAATGTCAATGCACTTTTCACTTCTACAGGTTTACAGCTATAAGGCTATAAACAGCAAAGTTCCATATAAGCTCATCTAGTATTTTCTGGCTTTTTTTTTTTTTTTGTGTTGGGTTGTTTTTTGGGTTTTTTTTCTGCCTGCATGAATGCACATAAGTTTTTTTTTTTCTGGGTTTTTTGGTGTTTTTTTTTGTTGGGTTTTTGTTTTTTGGGTTTTTTTTTGTTTGTTTGTGGGATTTTCTTATTTTCTTTGGTTTTGTTTTGTTTCTTTAGTTTTGCTTTTAGCCTGACAGGTATTTTCTGAATAGGTTAACAAGGAAATTAATTGATGAACTCCTGTTATCAATCTTTTTCTCTCTCTTCTTTTCAGTGGCCAAAACAATGTGTTTAGTCAGACAAAACCATAGAAAGAAGATTAAAGAAACAGACTTCCAATTATAGCATTTTTTTTTCTTACTTCAGAATCAAGAACCAAGAATACTTTCTAAAATGACATTTCTTTTCTTGAGGAATGTGGTAAAATACATCGAATAATTTATCTGAACTCCCTGCCAAAAAAACCCAACACTAAACAACCTAACACTTTATACTCTTCCCTGCAGCTGATTCTTCTTGGAAGAGATAGACAAGAGAAAATTGTTTTGGCTTAAATGAAACAAAAGCTCGTAGAATCTTAATAGGTGGGAAGCTCAGGAATCAGTTATAGTAGGATGAGGCCTTTTGAATATTTCTTTGAAGGTCTTGCAATGTTTTGGGTTTGGGGTATTTTTTTTTTTTAATTTTTAATTTTTTTTTTTATTTTGTCCAACTTTGACAAGTTCTCTGTCTAGTAAAAATAGGTCATCTCATGAGTTTCTCAGACACATCCTTCTAGTTCCATACTTATAAGCAAGACAGTCAGCTTTCCTACTGACAGAATTTTCCAAATTCTGTGTGAACACAGAAGTCCCCACTTGTAGGAATAATTAATGAAAATCTTAAATATGTTAAGCTATTTTTCATCATAGCTCTTGGAAAGATGGAACTTCGGAAATAGCTGATTATTTTGGGCTTATGACAGAAACCATAAACCAGCCAGCAACAAATAAAAGCTAGTTTGGATAAAGTGCTTTTCTTCTCCAACTCATCACTAGATTAAAGAAAAAGCAAAACCATTTTTTTTTAGAATTTAAAGATGCACTTTTCTATTAGTGCTGGGTATCTCTTTCTTAAATTTTAATTTTGTTTATCAGGATCTAAAATAAGGATTTGAAAAGAGAAAATGTTTTCACTTTGAAAATGTTGCATGAAATATGAAAAAGAATATTATAAGATCCTCAATTTTCCTGAAGAAATTTTTTTTCTGAATTTAGTTCCCCACTGGGAGATTGTTCAGGTCACGCAAAAATTGACTTTCCAGTTAGTGAACAATGTGACTGAAAACTTTTGCTTTAATCTAATATTCTATCCGGTTTTATCTAAAACAGTTCAGCAATTGTAACCTCATTTTATAGGTTACTTTCCAGATCTCCTAGCATTTACTTAAAGATAGATAAAATCAGATATGCCATTCAATCAAGTAGTAATTGCACATTCAATTAAATCATATGTATTTCAGTAACCACACATTTATATAAAATATATTAAAAACTTTGGTTTTTTCTGATTGTGCATTCCCTAGAATTTACTAGCACCCACTAGGAATTAACACACTGGACCCTCAGGTCCTTCTAAATGTAATCATATCATATCATATATGAAAATGTGTAATCATGGAAGAAAAAAAACATTTCTCCATGCACAGTAATGTATTTATAAAATATACTTACAGACAAATGGCCACACTTAGAATTCTGTGCACTTTAAAAATCTGGTGATGTCAGTTAGGGACATTTTAAGACAGTCTAAAGAATACCAGGACAGAAAAAAAAAATTTACATCTACAAAAGGGCAGTGCTGGAAAAGACTGCAAAACAACCTATATGTAACAATGTACAAAACCACAGCTGGTTAATAAAAGTATTAGGAACAGTGTAGATAGTCCCACTATGGCTGGGAGAGAAGGAAAAAGCATTAGGAAGACAAAATAGACGAATAACAGGTAAGAATAATTTTTTTGGGCATCTAAAGAAGAGAGGTTAAAAAGGATTATAAAACTTTATGCCCTGTCTCTGTGCTCTACGTCAGGTACACCATAATGTGTTTCTCCTGAGAAAAAAACATACACATAATAAAATAGGATGACATTTCCCTACCTTTATCTTAAATTCACTGATGAAACTGAAGAACAGTGGCTTGTGTAGCAGAAATTCAAATGCTCTACCATAGTCTTGGGGCCTATTGAGTTTTTTGATGTAAATCATAGCAGTTTCTGTAGACATGAGAGCTATTTTATTTTTTTTGTCCATTTGAAGATGTCAACAATCTCATTAAAACTGACTAGGCTGTGCCTGATGTTACCAACTCATGGAGGCAGTGCAAAATAATTTTGTTTTGGAGAGGCAATTTCTCATTTGCCTTAATTACGGCAACTTACATGCTGCAGATACAGCAGGAAATGCAAGCAGAAGATACCATGCCTGAAATACACACGCAAGTCATGGTCATCAGTGCCAGTGCTGACTGTATCTGCTGGAAATTAAACTAGATCTGAATGCTTCCCAAGGGATGTGAGTGTCCCATCTTTGCTCTGCTAAACAAAGTGGGAGAGAAGGCTGAAGACTTGCATTTCCTGGGAGCAGAACAGGAGAGCTTTGCAGCTCAACACCCTAAACCACAGACGGCAGCTTCAGAGAAGCTGCTTAGAGGAAGCTCATCACACTCTATCTTGGCTTTGGAGTATTTCACCAAATTAGAATTCCATTTCCACAAGCCTTGGGTTTATAGCTTTTTAGCCGTAAATTTAACTGTGACTGGGGCTATTGTTTTCCCCTGGTAGCACATCTCAGTGATTCACAGTTTAAAATTATTCATTTACAAACTCAGGGACCTTGACAAGGGGCTATTTTTGGAAATGGCCAAATATGCAAGCATTACAATAGCATCCTGAGGAGTTACTTTTCCAAAATTAGGGATGACTGGCTGAGAGATCATAAGGATATGATGCTAGAGCTCTGCTAAAAGCCAGTGTGAATAAATGCTCCTGTGTGTGTGTCCATTTGTCTGCTAATAAGAAACTTAAAAGATGGTAAGCAAAGCAGTGATATGACTCATTAATGCCATCAGATTATTTTATTCACCATCTCAATATTTCCCCATTAGCTTTTCATCATTATTTTTTTAAATTTTGTGACTAAAGTTTAAAAAAAAATTAAAAATAAAGAGTGGTAGAGAACAAACATGTCTTTTGATTTGAAAATATTTTTATTTTATTTTCTCTCAAGGTAAATAATTCTCTCTAAGTGTTCCCTAACTAGCAATTCACACCAAACCCACTAGTGATCCATGCTGTTGGAGTTGGCAAAAAAGCCCTGTTGGTAGAGAGGGAACAAGCCTTTTATTTCAAAGGGATACAACTCAACAGCCCTCCCTGAGTGCAATGGATCAGTGCAGTGGAGGATAAAAAAAAAAACATCACTCCACTCCACTCAGCCCCAGGCAGGCAAATTCTGCATTTAATGAGAGGGCCAAGATCTTCTCACCTGATTCCTCACAGTATGAAAAAATGAATGGGGACAGCAGCAAGTGTAGGACTAGTCATGGTTTCTCTGTCTCGTCAATAGAAGAGAAACAGCTGTTGGCAGCAAAAAAGGGAAGACCACCAGCTTGAAGTAACCACCCCCATACAGACTGAAAGGGAGTTTTTCACTCTCGTCACTTGACTTTAGGGCCTTCTCTATCGTTTTGGTTTATTTTTCCCTGGGTAGGAAGCTGTGTGAAGTTACAGTACCTTCTTTACAGGCTGCTTTGCAATCAAAAGTGCAATGCCTCCCCACAAAACTCTTCTCAAGTAACCTGCCAGAGCTTTACTATAACACTCAGTGTGAGCCAATACCAACCAAGGACATGCAGGAGTCAGCACAAAAGAACAAAATCTCATGAAGACTAATTCTTGCCCTGAAGAGGAGGAAGAATATAATAAGATGAATTTGCTCTGTGCTTCCTGGTAATAAGCAAATGGATGTCCAGTGAGAAAAGAAGTTTGAAAGGCTGTGTTATGGAATAGGATCTGGCTCTCTGTATAAAAACAGTTTTGGAGTGGAATGATTTTTGTTTACATTCAGTTACTGCAGCTAATCTTTTGAATCTTGGTTTCTCAAAAAGTTGCATTTTCTCATAATCTCATTTTCTATACATACCTACTTTCTGTGTAGGAAGTCCACTCACACGGCAGGATGCATTCTTCTGCCTACATTAGGAGTTCCTGTCAGTGATAACATGACTTTCTGAAAATGGATTCTTTCTGGTTTCTTTCTTTCTGGCGTGGGTCAGGACTCTTTTGACGTTACACAAATAGCAATTTTTTATACTCCTGGTAATTATAATTCTCTCACACTGAGTTTAGGAGTTTGTGACTCTTATGCAATCTGTCCACTCTCTATATTTAGATTCATAAAACTAACATCCTTCTCTCAGGAAATATCACACTCAGATCTGTCCTTTCATCCTCTGAGAATTTCACCACTCTGCAGTTGTACAAAAAAGACAGGAAGGCTTAGTTTTCCCCTATATTTAGTCATGGGACAATATCATAGTCTGAGCTCTCTTTTTTTTTTCCTAAAAATTACAGCTTTCAATAAGTAAGTCAGCTGCTTTGCCCCAATCCCATTGGAAACTCTGCTACTGATTCCAGTACAGGAAGAACAGTTCAACTTGTTAAATCTAAATTTCATGAAACATGAATTATCTTTAGGATACCACAGTGATATTAACTTTATTCCATTATCTTTTTTCCACCACTGGTTGGTAGTTTAATGTAAAGAAAGACAAAAATTATTATTATTGTGGACTAGCCTGTCATTTGAAAAATGCCTTTCTAAGGTAGTGAACTTTAGAACCTTCAGGACATATTGGAGTCTATCTAATGCAACTGAACATTCTTTTTATCGGATGAGTTGGAACACCAATAGTAAGTAATATTAATTTGCAGTGATGAGATCGTATTTTCATCCTGGAGAAGAGTGCAGTATTACTCTCCACTAATTGTTTCCTGGGGTGCATACACACTTAGCTGAAAGCTTCAATCAGAACCTAATAGAGAATCAGCTAGCTTTAAATGAGAGTACAGATAATTAAGAGCAACACTGATTTTCCTGGTTTTAAGTACCAGTTTGTTTGGTGATTTCATGTTTTTCATCAGACTGGCTGCTTAGCATATGACAAAGCATGGAATACACTCTCTGAACACAGGCATAAAAAGGTAATGACAAGAAACAAAAGCCAGAGACTCTCAGCTACAATATAACTTGAGATAGCTAGACATCGTGCCTGGAAGAGAAAACTTATCTTACAAAAAAAAAAAAAAATGCACACCACGGAGGAAGGTGATCGAGCAAAAAAGATATTTAACTTGAAAGATACTCATTAAAATCAGATGTAGTATAATATCTAAGGCATGGATTACAAAAGCTACATGCAAAAGAGACAGATGTGTATATTACATGAGGGTTCTTTCTTAACCAAATGAGAAGGTTATTTATGGATGACTTTTATGCATAGTGTTAAGTACATAACCTATTTTTACACATGCACACAGCTGGAAAAGTACCTGAAGTAAAATGAGCATGAGCTTTCTGCTCATCATGTACTTTATATGACTCAGGTGGTTCTTCCAAATCTAACTTTTAATGGGAACAGTACATGATACCAGCTCAGGTTTGTACTCAAATAAAGAGTCTTGGGAGGCTTGGCAGAGCTCAGTGAATATTCACACATTGCAAATCTCAATGCCCAGAGAGAACAATACTCTGATTTCCTGTTTACAGCTCTGTAGACCAAGATTACTAATTTAAATGGATGAGAGCTCACAAGAGAAAAGACAAGGCTGGATGTTGGAGGTGAGATGGTGAAAAGGAAAAGGTTTCTGGGAAAACTGAAAATGGAACATAAAGAGATACAACATTAAAACCTTATCTCTACAAGAACAAAATTGAAGCACAATTTCCAATGCATTCCCAGTGTGTGTGTTCCCAGTTGTACTCTTTTGAATCCAAAATTATAGCAATCCCTTTTCACATATGGAAAAAGACCACACCCAGAGAGATGTATTTGGATGGTTTTATACTTGAAGATAGGAAGAGCTGCATTTTTGTTTGGTGCTCTTGCCAAGAACATTTGGATTTACTATTTTGATAGTAATGAAAGAAGAAAAAAATCTAGCACCTGTAGTAAATGAACAACGACAAAACATGAGTTTGCAGGAATTGTTAAGTGCCTAAGCTGTCGGCAGCAAGGCAAAATAACAAAGAAAATAAACACATTTAAGCTGAGAACCCTGAACATAGCAGTAGGGAAACAAGAATTACTACAGAGGACCACTTTGAAAACAGTGAAGCTGCATTCATCTGGTATTTTACTCAGTGTTTAATCTGAAATATGAACATAAACACACACACACACACACACACTCAGTTACAAAAAAAGCAGCAAAAAATGGACTGGTAATTACTCTGTCAATACCTCACCGATTGAGACCATCTGATTTCTAGCAGATATGCATCTGAAGTGCGTTAAATGTGGCTAACAGAGAGCAAAGTCACCACCTCTCCCAGAGTGACAGAATCTTGAGCCACCCTCTCTCACGCAGCTCACTGTCATGAAAAGAAGTTTTATGTTTCTGGCATGTTTGTTAAGATTGTCTAACAGTATCACAGTTTCCAGAGATAAGTGAAGAAGAGGATTGGTAGCCAGACTTTTTTTTGTCATCACTTTGTTGGCCTAGGAAATACAGCAAAAAAGTTCTGGAAAATTGTTCTCCAGCACCATTTAATGGAGTAAAGCATTAAGCTTAGCATTACTGAGGCTATGATTATCTTCTGGGCCAAAGTGACGGCAGAGAGGAGTTTGTTACAGCTCCAAATAAGGATTCAATAGTAGTATCACAGGCCATTAGACATCTCAGTCCAATTCTGTTTGGTTAGCCAACATGCAAACTGTCACACTACCAGAAATTATCTGGGAAGATGTTCTGTCAGCTCCACTGTCCCATTGTTAACCCTCTATTTGGTAAATAACAATAACATAACAATGCCTGTCAAGTAAGCATTAGCTGGGAAAATAGGGCAGAAACTGGATAAGTAGGCAAATGCAAAACAAAGAAAGTGTGGGTTTGCTTTCAGCAAAGTAGAATCACAGCAGCAGAGCCAAGTGTTTTGTATGTGCACAGGAGACCCCACTATCAACTTTAATAAAAGTGCTTCTTCAAAACACTGTATAATGCACTTTGACTGTTCCGAAGTAGGCAGTCATGAAAAAGTAATATGTGTTTTTCTAGAATATTGCAAACAGAAGTGAGGAAAAAAATTCTAACATTTAGAAATATTTTAATGCCCCTGTCTCCATTTCCATATGGGTCCTAATGTAACAAAGTAGGACAAACTGTAATTCAGCCTTATTGGAATTTTCTTGTCTTCCTACAAAATTATTTGGTAAAAATCTCAATTAAAATGCAGATTATTAAACAGTAATTATAAAAATTTCTATCAATATTTTCCCCTTGCTGTCATGCAGGAAGCTGTAAACAAATATTTGTAAAACATACTGTGTCTGTAATTAAAGACATCACAGTATTGGTAGTAAGAGGACTGAATGGGTTTATATCAAAGAGTTCCTCTCAGAGCCCTTATTAATTTAAGAGGCTAAGGTGTTAATAATTTTTTTCCAAATTTTTGAGCAAATCTGAAAATGCTAGGAAATAAGAGGAAAGGCTCATTTCTTCCCCCTAAGCCTAAAATGGTGTAAATGCCGAAGATTCTATTAGAGTAGTTAACAATCAATATTAGTTATATTAACCATTAATATCTCTGGCCAAGGGTTTAAGTGAAATTAGTTCCCATCCTTTTGTGTACTTCATCTTTGGTATGAAACTCGATTTTGTTTCTTTTAGCACTGTCCAAAATCTGGCAACTTATTTGTTGCTTAAGGATTGAAAAGCTGCTTAAGGAAACCTCCCCCTTTTTGTGCTCCGGTAGAGAGCTTTGATATTGAAGTTTGGACTTGTTTGAAGACAGAAGATTTTTCAAATACAAAATGGTCACCCCTTCTTTAACACCACAAAGGGCACAAAGGATCTGTTGGACCAATGTTGCAATGGAACCTCGCCAAGCACATATTTCTTTTCCTAAAGAATGAAGGTGAAAATTATAGCGAGGGTTTCTTGCATGTTGTGTAAGAATCTTTAAATGCCATATAAATTTGCTCAGGAACTGTACTGGCTACTTGAAGGCAGTAAGTTAAACTAAACATCTCATCAGCCTCACGAACTAAATGTCCCTTTCTCAGGCTGCCTTGCCTTTGAAGTCTGCATGAGAAAATGTCCCTAAACAGGAGAGCCAATGAATAAAATAAATATGTGGGAGAACACCACCCACGACTAAAATGCCTACTTAAAGTACCCATATAGACTTGAGAAACTTTGTTGTGTGCTATGAAGATAAGGAAGACTGCCTTAAAATCCTCAGCGTACATCAGCACACAGTGTGGAGAGGGTGCCAAGGGAAGTGTTTGCCCTGCTTCTGAGTAGAAGACAAGCTGAGGCTAGAAACTTGCAGATAAACTGTGTGAGTCACTCCCCAAAGCTGGGAGCTCAACCTGGCGGCATTTTAACTCTAGCTTAGAAGACATTTTTTTGTCTTCCATCCTTTTGCTGTGCTTTCCCTGGAAGTGGGAGCTGGGCATATGGGTCACAGCCAAACTGCAGAGCACCAGTCCTTCATGAGTCAAATAGCCACACCACAGCCTGACTGCTAAGCCTTCCTTTTCTGTATCACATTCAGCACAAACTCCTGCCTGATATAGCTGAGCAGCAGCTGCAGCAATGTGCTATGCAAATGAAATGAGAAATTGCTTTAATATTTCCTTTTCATAGTCTCTTTTAAGCACCATGATCTCTTTTCCCAATTTCGGGAAATGTGCTGCTTGGATTTTTGTTTTTTAGGCTCAATGTTATATGCTGTCCACAAGTGAAAAAACAACTGGTCTTTTCTTCTTTGTTCTCCTTAATGTGACATGAAAAAATAGTAAGAAAAAGAAACATTTTGACTGTCTTACTTGTGGCTTGTTCTTTTCTGCCTGCCATAAACAATGTTGTAATGAGTTCATTTTAGTTCATTCCCATTTTAGAGGTATTACAAGTTGTAGCACCATCTCTGCACTTTAAATGGAGCACACTCTCTGGATCTGGCAAAGACACCACAAACATTAAAACCTTCATTTAATGTGTCCATTATATTTTGTATTTATATTGCCTAATAAGAACCAGTGGAAAATTTTGACTTGAACAACTTCTTGACAGAAATTTTAACAGAAGTGGAATCAAAGATTATCCAATAAGAAAAAAACTTGCTTTACATTCAGAAAATAAACTATCATGGTTTGTGCCTGTTCAGCCCAGAATATTTCAGTTTATCCAGTTCATCAAAAAGCATTGAGTGCCTAGCATGTCTGATAAAACATTATGCTGTTCCTCATACTACAGTATAGAGAGAAACATGAGTGTAAGGTCTGCGTTTTTTGCCTATGGTGGTGGGTTTCCTAAAAGCGTAATTCTTTCAGGGTAACGTTATACAGTACTTTTCCTTCTATAGCAAAAATGATAGAAGATATTCTACTCCTGCCTCTTTCTGTCCTCCACCCTCCGTGCCATTGACTTGGAGACCATGCTCTAACCTGGATCGCTGGATTGGGTAAGATGTTGTACTGGAACCTTGTTTTCAGTCTGGTTTGCACTGTGGGCTCCAAAATCTTCAGCAGCACAGAGGTGTGGAAAGAGCAGTTGAGCAGCAGAGCACCTCAGGCTGGCTTTAGTCCCAAGTGCTGCCCTCCCTCAGACTGTTCCTGTGCAATGGCCCCTGCAGCCATCCTGACTACTGTCTCGTTATATACAAGGTATGGGAGAATTGTAGGAGATGCATCCCATGGGAAGGATGCTCTGTCTGGAGGGAGATGCTGAAGGATCAGAATGCTTAAGTTTTTTTTCTTCTTTTCTTTTCTTTTCTTTTCTTTTCTTTTCTTTTCTTTTCTTTTCTTTTCTTTTCTTTTCTTTTCTTTTCTTTTCTTTTCTTTTCTTTTCTTTTCTTTTCTTTTCTTAATTCACACTGATGAGAAAATGTGCTGTGATAAGTTACTCCAAAGTATTGTGTAATTTCAAAGGAATCATCCTCTGAGAATTTGAATTAGAACAGCCAAAACATTCCTAAACTGGATGACTTTTGAGAATTTCTACCTCAAAGCTATTCTGATTTTACCCCTTTCAACAATTGACAAAATATCCTATACCTTTCTAGAGATAGAAAACATTTAGGTGTTTATTTCTATATCATCAGATGTCATATAGAGAAATATCTTATTAACCTATTGTGTAGTTTTTTAAAGTTAGATAAATACTCATGGAGTATAATAAAATAAGCTGCAACTGAAAAAAATTAACAAAGCAATTTAACATATTCAGGGGTTGGACTCATCAGTTCTGTTTTGGTTAATTAGATTTTTCCAACCTTTTAGGGATATAGGAAGAGCTCTAGCAAGCAAAGATGTTAAAAATATAATCTCAGATTTCATCAAACAATATTAATTGTTTTCAGCATGTTAGTCACAGCAAAGTATGCTGAGACACATGAGGTGTTATCAGTTTGGAAAATGTCACTCCAAGAAGCATCAAACAAAATATTTGAATCTCATTTCACTTTTCTTAGCAGTTGAGCAAAATACAAGCTTGAAAAATTAATTTGGTCAACTCAAAGGTATACATTTTTTTTGGTGTAACATAATTTAATTTTTTTTTCCTTTTCTACTCCAACTACTATTTGGTGATCAGTGCATATGGCTTATGCATCCAGTCCCATGCACAGATATTGATGATTCACCTGCAAAAATGAAAGATGGAAATGGAAAACACTTGCCACACTCAGTGATGGTGGATAATTGCCCATGGTTCATAGTATTGCAAGACATTAGTCTTATAATGACAGAAGAATAAGTTTGGATTCCTGCTGGAGGTGTCGAGAGGATTATAGTTCTAGTCCTTCCTTTCTTCACAATGTTGGTATAGAGGAGGAGTAATCTTGACTATAAATAATCTTTTGCATACATAAGCTTAGAGAACACATCAGGTTTTGACATAATGTGTCCCTAGGCATCAAAAGAAAATTTCAGAGTGAACTGACTATATTGCATTAGGAAAACTAATTACCAAAAGTACAATCCAATTAAGATAGGGCATTTAGGGGACAGGATCCCAAAGCTAGAATTGCTAGGGGACTGTTAGTAAAACACTGAACAGGCTGCTTCTTGTGTGAGGCATCATCTCTCCTCTATACCCCACATTAAACCAACGCTGTTTTGCAACAATGCTCCTGAGAAATCACTTCCCTGCTTGAGGTCTTATATGCTATGCAATTTCATTATATAACATAATGACTCTAAAATATGTGTATTAAACCTAATATATGGGTTTCCATTTCTACATCCTGAGGACCTATGTCCTTTTATTAAAGGTTATATAAGCCAGACATGAGCATGGATATAATACAAATTGGCTATACAAAGCCAGTCTGGGTATGTAAATAATGATACTTTGCAATTACTCTTTAATAGCCTCCACAAAACCAGCTCAATCTTGGAAAAAGAATAAGAAATGAGCCGTTTTTCACACTTAATCTGCAACACTCTATAAAAAGCTTGGACACTCAGCTTTTCTAAAACCTACTCCTCTCGATGGTCTCCAGCTAGGTACCCAAGTCAACAAAAATCTCTCTCTTTATAAATAACTATGCATCAAAATTGCACTTGACATAAATGAAAGAAGCAAGCAATTAAGTCCCTCAATATTATTTATTTTTTTTTTTAGACTGGGATGTGGGTGAACAAAAGGTGAGAAGGCTTGTTCAAAATCTCAAAAAACATTTCTGGAAAGTGGAGTTTGTGTCTGATTTCTATGCTATGCCTTCAGCCATGGGACTGCCCCTTCTGATGGACTCAATACAGGAAGAAACAGCATGCAGTGCTTGTCATCAAGTTGTGGTTTCTCACTGAATATGTGGCTCAAAAATTTAGCAGAAACTAATATATTTAACAATAAAGGGTAGAGGGCATGAATTGTAGCACTTGCAGGGAGATATACTTCATTCATTCATTCATTATTGAATAATTAATTAAGAAATGCCACTTTGCTTAAAGACCAAACCAAGATATGACCCAAGGATAGCAATTTTGCTAGTCGTTTAAAATGTACCTTAACAATTTAAAAAAAAAAAGTGGCCAGAAATGTAAAAAAAAATGTAAAGTGTCCATAAAGCAGTGACTGAAAAAGACATTATCAGAATATTTCTCCTGGTTTTCCCAAAGTTTGATGGTATAGGTCCTTTGGGACTGATTTATTGTGTGTCTGGACTTTGAATATGTTGAGCATGAGCAGATGGGTGTAGTTGGGAGACTGTACCCATCCCTGTCAATTTTTTTAATGTAAATTTTGGACTAACAATTTTGGAGAAGTCTTGAAGTTGGCCTATGCTGTGGCAAGGTCAGTCTCCAGCCATGCAGAGAATCACAGAGCTGTCAGCAACTCCTCTGTTGCTTTTGCATTTGTTGTCAGAGGATATTTGGGTCATGCCAGAGAAACTTGCTCAAATAATTAAAAAACAAAAAAAAAAACCCAAACCACCAAAAAACTGGGGATGGGAAGTTGTTTTGAGACACTAAAGAGGGCAAAATTGTACCTGGAAACTGATTTTATTATTTAAACTGGTTTATAGATTGAAAATCAATGATGCTTTAACGGTGAAACTGTAATACAAACTAACTTTAAGGGTTAAACTGAAATGCAAATCAGACTGCACAGGTTACTTAAATAATGGTGTAAAATAATAAAAAACAAAAAATATTTCAGGCTTATGCCATCAGTTTAGAATAAACCATAGCAATCAAGGGGAACACTCCATTGATTTTTTTAAAGCAATTGTCCTAATATAGCTGATATATCCCCCAAACCTTATCCTGAGAGACTCTTCCCTAGAGTCACACACCGTACTTTATGCAACTACTTTAATTGTCTTTTAAACTCTTACTGCTCACAGTAAGTGCCACTCTTCAAGACTGCAGTTTGTTCTTGCATGTCAAGCCATTATATGCACTGGAGAAACTACAGTGAATGAGCTCTGAATGGGCATCTGTATACTGGAAATCATTATGTTTTCTGTGGAAATATGGAATATAAATGATATTTTGCATGCTGATGAGATTTCGCTGAAGTTTTAAGTCTACTGAGATACAAGACTTATTATCACGATGACCTAGCAGCTCCCTAGTTTTCATGACATTTTTATAAGTGGGCTGAACTGAAAATTTTGTGTTGTAAGCAAGAGAGCTTATTTTTAGAAAATAATAAAATAAACTGAAAGCAAAGCTTTATTATAGGTTACACCTTTATTCTACTTCAGATTAAACCTACTTGGAGTGATAGACTGTTAGGAAATAAAATTCCTGATGCCCCAAAAATTATAATCAATTGAGTTGGCAGTTCAAATAGCCATATCCCTTGCCCAGAGAAACAGCCTTGACATCATCCTAATGAGAATCCCCAAAGAATGCCTTTTTTTCCCCCCAGCTTATTAATTTAACTTGTCATCTTCTTGCTCTTTGTTATACTCCATTCTGGTTTGGTCTTGTGACAGCTGGAAAAATTATTTCTCTTGTTTTCAGTCAGCTCTTTCCCAGCTTATGCCTGCAAAACCCTTTATCTCAAATTTTTTAAAAAGCAAGGAAGGATGTAACTTCTCAGCCTGAGTTCCTGGCTTTCACTGCTCCCCTGGTAAATATGAAAATAATCTTCCTGTGTGCTTTCTGCTGTTTTACATCTGAAGGTTGGAAAGAGCAACCTATTAAAAACTCCAATATTACATCTTGTGACTAAAACTCTCACTCCAAATGCTACAAAAAGGTACATATTAGTGTCCATTCCTCTCCTGTTCTACACATTCACAACTAATCTTAACTATTAGACCACAGATATGCTAAATGCACTCATCATCACCATCCAAGTATTTTTTTGCATCTTTAAAATTGTCTTCATCTGTCTTGCATTTCTATCCTAAATTCTGGGGGGAAAATAATTCTATTTATATAGCATATAAAATAAGGTGAGCCTAAACCATACCTTGAGATCCTAGCCACATGAGCTATGAGTAATATCCTTTGATCATGAAATCGCTGCCTACATTTAAAATAACAACTGCAACAACCTCTTTTACACAGTGCTTAAAGCATTTGAAATCTCAGCTTTCCATGTATTTCATAGCTAATTAACAGCATCCTATATAATGAAAAAATGGTGAAAGAAAAAATGATTAAGTACACCTGTTATAGCAACAGTGATAGAGAAGTGCAAGATTATACTGATAAGGGACTGTTGGTGACAACTTCCTGTTAACTCTTTTGCCAGCTCCAACACCAATCCATTAATGCCTCTGGGACATGCTGTTTGTGAACAAAAGTCAGCCATGCATCTTCTCTCAGTTAAAGATTTCCTGTTTTCATTTCAATATTGAAGTGAAACACATGTAGATTTGATTAACAATTTGTGATAATTGGCTAAATTGATCACCTAAATTGAAAAGATTTTAGCAGACGTAACTGGGGATGAATTTCTTCAAGGTTTTAGCATTCATTTAGGTGCCAGAAAAGATGTCAAGCTTTTCAGATGAGCTCATCACGGTAGATACTGAACAAGCCTAGAAACATAGCCCTTATTTATAGATGTGAATAAAAAGTTTGTTCTTTTGAGAAGCTTGCTGTGCACATTTTAGAACAGTTTTCATTTAAGATGGGTGTGTTCACAAGTTCTCAAAAACTGAGGCTCTGGTTCAGTGTTGCTTTACCTAACACAAATGGATACAGAATGAGGATAGTACTAGGAGAATAGTGAAAAAGCACCAAATACAAAACCTGTTCTTTCTAAATAGTTGTTTTCTACAATAGCATTACAACATTATTACAGCACCATTAAGGGATCAAACACAAAACATGAGTTTTCTTTAAAATAACTATTTCCAGCAATTAGCTGGAAAGATAAAAAAAGATAAAAAAAAGATTAAAAAAGATAAAAAAAGATAGAGGTGCAAAGTAACTTTAAAATAATAAAACTCTTTTTCTATGAGCTAAAACTCTCCTTGAAGCTGCTGTAAGAATGCACTGAAATGATGAACCCATGAATAGAAACTTCTAAAAATTTCTGCTTCAATGGAGAGCAAATTTGGAAGGAAAATTGTCAAAATCCTTTAGTCATTCACCTTAATCAATTTAAAGGAACAATAAGAACAGTTAAAGGGCCAGCTTTTTACTGACATCCATCTTCACAGAGAAGTATAACTACAGTGAAAGACTTAATGTTTTCCCCACAGCTACAATAAGATCTTTCTCATGAAGGTGGGAAGCATCTAAACTTGCAGAAAGGTCAGAGAAGATGACATTGAAGAGAAAGAACCACCTCTCTAATACCTGGAATAAAACTGAGGTAAAGAGATTTCAGAGTAGCTTGGCATAAAGGAATACCCAGGGTAATATGTGCCTGGAAAGTTTCTAGAAAACTCATCTTACAGACTCAAGGCACTATGCAAAACCATGTTGATTCTCACCCATCACTCTTCTACTTAATTGGTACTTGAGAATAAGCATTGCTACAGCTTCAAAATCAAAGGCTGGAGCATGTTCTAACTACACATATGGGGAAAAATATGGAACTATTTTCCTTAGAGCTTCCCACTTCTGATTTAAAAATAGACATATTTCTGCATGTAAAGATAGCAGCATGGTGGCCATGAAAACAAACCAGCAGCTAACTCAGTATGTAACCAAAAGGCCTAAAAGCCATTGCAAAGTGCTAATTGTTTGTATACCTTGAGTACTGAAAGGAAATGAGAGCAAATAAGGAACGGATGCAGCTGAATTGACAAACAATGAATGGTTGCAAACACAAGCCTTTCATGTTTCAAGTATTTGTCATGTCCTTCATTTTTCTAATTCATGTCTTCCTCAGAGGACATTTCAGTCTTTTTCTTTAAAATTCTTTGGATTTATGAAAATAAATAAATCAGAATTAAGAACCACAACAAATCACCAGTTTAGTGGGGACTTTGTTTGTTCGTTTGTTTGGATTTTTTTGCAATTATTGTAACAAAAGTCTGTTAAAACACCTCCAGTTTGCTCATGGAAGATGGATGATAATTTCTCCTCCTTTGCGGCTCACACACACATACATACACAGTCACTCTCAAAGTGTCAGGCAACATTTTACATCTCATCTCCAAAAAGAGGCTGCATATCCACATTTCCACCAGGATGTTTAGGGATAGCGCTGCCCTGTTTGTGTCATTTTCATTCACATTTTGAAAACTTCAAGAAATTGTCCCTATGGTCTGATTCAAGTTTTAGTAACACACAGAGAAAGGACCAGCATGATAGATCAAATGGAACAAGGAAGGAACTATACATACTTTCTTGTAATCATATCAAAATAAAGAAGTGTTATCCCTCTATTTGCTCCTAGGTCTTTCTCCCAGTTGACAAATAGTCAAACACTTGATTGTTGTTCAATGTGTAGGTTCAAAGGAGTAAATAAGAGTTAATAAGCATTTTAGTCCAATACTGCCTGCTGTGTGATGCATGTGTTCTTTACCAGATTTTCAAGAGTATTTGAACAACAGGACAAGAAGCACATAAAAATCCAATACTATGAGACACAGATACATGAATGTTAATTTTAAGGCTACTTTATTCATTTAAATGATTCAAATGCTTCACAGTGTACAGTTGAATTCTCATCTACACATCCATTGCATTAACAAGTTCTAGATCAGAGCAGCCTATGTAAACTACATGATTTTTCAATTCTAGACCTAATTTTCCCCCTGACTTCCCAGGGGTTACTATGCGTCACATATTGTACCACAAAATATTATCAGCAGAGACATCTTTCTGCATCTAGGGTGAGCAAGGTCATCCTTTGCAACAGGTGCTACCAAAAGTGGTTCTTCACCACTCCAAACTATATTTGGATTGTTTTGCTTCCTTTCATAAGCAAATAAGCTGAAGTGACTTGCTCCAACTATCTGTAGAGACAGTAGTAGAGATCTAGTCCAGTGCATTGCTTCAACTTAATACCAAAGTGCAGCAAAAAACAGCGGTGAAGTCCCCACGAGTGCAGACTTGCTTTGGGTTGCAACATCCAAGAAAGTATCAGCAATTGGCTGAGTAAAGGAATATAGTCTCAAAGTCCATGTTCACTCCTTTATGTAAGTGAAGCATTTTAGTTTTCACATTGTAACTTCATTAAAAAAAATCCTTTTCATCACAAAGTAAGTTAAAATGTTGTGAAAAGAAGACAGAGAGTGCATTAGATAAAATAGCCACAAAATGTATTTCTGAATTAAAACTCTTTTTAATATAGTTGCTATCATTTCAGTCCTGCCAAAATATTTAAAATTCTCTACTGGAAGCCACAGTCACATAATTCCTTGAGTCTAGCTCAGTGCAACAGCAGTACTGCGAATGCAGGTGAGTCTTTATCTGGCAACACAACTGCATATGTTTCTTTCATGTTATTTTCCATCAGCAAGAGAGGAGAAGCTTTTTCCTTTTAATACTTTTAAAGTGGTAAGAATTCGTGATGAGATGAATGCAGTGTTTTTCAGAAGGAAGAACAGTTTAATCTTCATGAGATTACTCTAATTGCTTGGCAGTAGTTTATTAGGGCTGGGTTTTTTCATTGTGAGTCAGGAAATGGATTGTTGGAATGCCTAGCACAAGACTTTGTATGCTGTGACTTTCTCATTAGAATACTTAAAAAAACCTCAACAGGTTTGTTGTGTTTTTACTTTCATTTTTCCCCCATGAATTGATCGACAGACTGCAGAGTAGTCTGGAAATTGAAAAGACTTTTACCATGAAAGCCATTGCAAATGGCTCAGCTTCTGTAAACAAGCCCCTAAAAACTCAGGGCCATTTGGACCAAGTTCTCAATTTTGTATCTTTCAATCAAACTGAAAAATATTTTCCAGTTTTCATTCTGCATTCAAAGCATGCTGCTGAGGTAGAATATGTTTTCAGAACAGGCATGCAAGCATTTGAGAAACAGTTTGCAGGGGAAACACTAGGAGTGCAGGAACGTCATATCAGAGACTCCCTCTGCTCTTCCCAGTGGGACCTGCATCAGATTTAATGTTGCAGAGGATTTAATCTCATCAATGACCACACCAAGATCAACTGGGACTGCGTCTCTACAGCATGAATTAGTACACACTAGGAGCAGCTTTGAATCCTCTGGGAGCCAGGGCTGGCCTTGACATAAATTTCCAAAACTTCCCTCTCTTATTCCTCTTCCCTGAGCCAGGGATGCAGCAGTGCAATTTCTTTCTAGGCTGCTGGTTTAATTCAGCAGCACCAAAGTTAAAGATGAGAAGAGTAGGGGATGCAAGACTGTCTGAATGACAAAGTTGCACCATAAAAAGGACCCATCAAATTACACATGAGCCAGAACTTAGAGCTTTCTACATCTCACTAAAGAGAGGAAAATAAAGTGACTGAGGTCTAAAGTTAGGTTGCTACCTTGACCTGCAATAGAGTACTATTTTCTATTTTTTTTCTTTGTCCTCCATTTAAAACTGGCACAAGAACCCAGCAGTGAAATTATTAAGGGATTACTTCCGAGTTTCAGACTTCAGAGGATTTTTTTCTTAAAAAATACCATGGGTGTTGGGAGAAAGTAATGGGAAAGATTTTAACAATTAATAGAAACATCAGTGAGCACACACTGTTTTCAGATCCCTGCTGGTATCACTAGATGCTTGTGCACAAATGTGATGTTTTGTCAAATAAGGTGCTATGTACTGCACATTCAAATTATCAAATAAAAATAGCAGAGATAATTTCAGCTCCATCCACAGCACTGGGAGTTGGGGAGGGGAGGAAAGTGGAGGTGGAAAGGAGTATTTGTGGAGTGGAAAAATTCAGAATTTTTGGGGGGTGAGAAAAAAGGAGGAAAGATTTATATAAAAACTCTGCAAAAACCGCTGGAAGAAGAGAACACGTTTAATCCAGGCCTGGTCCTTATGCAGCTTTGTGAGAGTCTGCCAGTCTATACATACAATGCTGTGTACCACTTGCCATCAATAAAATTCCACTGAGGACATGCTTACTTGAAACATTCGTGCACATATACCGTCTTCAGTCAGAAAACCTTGGCAGAATACACCATGTAGTTTGTAGGCCTGTGAGAACTGCAACTTTAAAGAGGCCAGAAAGCAGCAAAGGGATAGCTCAGCCAGCAGAACTCTGAGGTACACAACTGGCAGCTATGGGTTCAGCCAGCAAAAGTGATGAAAGCAATTGGCACGAATTCCTAGATGGGAAAATAAAAAAAATCTTAGACATCAGAGCTAATCTATGTTAGGACAGTCAGGAAAGTTCATCTGGAGTATTTCTTAATGTTCATTGGCCACACAATCTTAAAACCTGTAGGTGAACACATATGCAGTATAAGAACAGCCGACATTTGGCTTCCCTTAAAAAAAGAATAAAATGAAAGAAGCTTAACTTCAGCCTTTTGTTTCACTGATAAAAAGTCCACAAAAAAGGTATAATACAGTTCAGCTATAATAGAATTATATTCTCTCTGAATTCTATGTAGTAGAAATAGAAAACCCAAAGAGATAAGCCTAGATATTGCCAAAAGAAAACTCATTCAAGAAGAGAAAATCTCTCTCAAACAGATATCCATATGTATATAGGCCCTCCATGCTAACAGTTTAAGAGCAATTTCCTCTTTTCAAATGAAAGTCTGTGACAAAATAACATATGCTGATTTATTACAAATTCTGAGCAAAGCAGATTTTCCTACACTTGATATTCATAAATTCGATGAGGCAAATCTTTGTATCACGCAATCTGTGTTTTCAGTAGAATCATCCTTAAGGCAGCCAAATATGTCAATTTGTGGGGTTTAAAAAGTCTCGGGTATAAATAACACATACACATTCCAGGGAATTTTAGCTGTTATCCACACAGCAGGACCAATGTATGATTGATGGACTGGTGATATTTTCTGTTCTCTCTCTCTTCTCCACCTTTATTTCTCTCCTCCCTTGCTTTGCCTAGGGAAAGCACAGTTCTCATATTCTACTCCATACTCTGTACTGATGTTTATTGTGGGGTTGGGGAGATTGTGGAAGACTGTTTCAGTTTCTGAGCCAGCACCTTTGAGAAATTGCTTGTGAGAAGCTGAGAGCTTATTGAAAGGTACTGTACAGAATTAAGGGCTTGTTAGCCAATACCTTTTGTGTCTAAATTGCCAGAGTTTAGGCAACTGTACAATAAAGCCCAGGAGTTCTCTGACCTGTGGTCTGGTGTCTTTCTTCAGCCTGATGGGAAATTATAACAAACATCATGGCCCCTACCAATGGGTCATAACACATGCCCTCCCTTCCATCCACTTCCTTAATTGAACAACTTAAACAAAGAAAAATTAAACCAGAAAAACAGTCATTGTACAGCTGGCTCCCTGTGCTCGCTAAAACTTTTCCCCCTCTCAAACACTCACTGGTGCCTTTTCCCCAGGAAAAGTCTTTCCTAGGAGACTTTCATTTTCTAGGAGATGGATGGGTTGTTTAGAGAAATGGATGTGTGTGGCATGGTCTATTCCAGGATAGCCACAGTTGTGTCTTTCCGTGTCCCGCACTGGTGAAAGGCTTGTGACTACTGTATTTCCTGAAGGTAATTCAGGTTTAATCCTGTTTTCCCTGAGCACCCCTATGGGCCTGTCAGCAGGGACAGTCATGGTGGGCTGTGTTTGAACAGCCTGCTCCACTGGGATGGTGGGAAAGGCTGTGTCTGCACCCCTGTTCTTCTGTTCTCCCTTTAGGAGCCTGGTCAGTAACACAGGATATTTTCACTGCTCTTGTATGCTGAGACTGCAAGTAAACTTATGCACTCACACTTGCCTGACACTACACATTTGGGATACATCTGCAGCTGGCTCAGGGTCCCATTTACAGAGATACAATTAGTCTCTTCTTTCTCAGTCTCACCAGTCTTAGTCCCAAAGCTTTCACACATTATGACTGAATTCCTTTGAGTCTGAAGTTAATGTTTTTAATCTTGATTACTGCAGGAGGAGAGTGTGAGACAGAGCAACATGCTCAAGCACTACCTGCTTATGAGCAACACTGACTCACCAGAATACAAAGGAACAGAAAGTAGTCCCTGCTCTTCCTTACCTCCCAGATGTTTTTGTAATGTAACCATGTCCCCTGTCATCTAGTAGCAATGACTGAAAGGAAAGACAAGTGGTTCTGGAAAGTGTTGTGCTACAAAAACCGTTTCAAGGCAAAGTGGATTTAAATGGCATCTCCCTACAACTTCATTTTTTGTAATTCCTTTTCAGGTTCTAATCTCTGATAACTCCACCAAATCAACAGGCTGCAGTAGCAGAGCTGAGCAAGCCATTTCCTTTAAGTGATGCTTGAATTTAACTCCCTAAACACAGCCTTCCAAGGCAGCTGACCGGTCACCCCGTGGAGGCTTTGTCATTCTTCTCACAATGTGCTTTTTCCAAGGGCTGTGTAACATTCCTCTGCCTGCTTTAAGGCTGCAGGAACACAGCTGTCACTGGCTGAATTAAATGAAACAGTGACTCATACTACGTCTTTGATATTGAAAAAGGCGTGGGTAGTATTTTGTAGCTTTCAAAAAGCTATGATTTCACATTATGTTTAAATAAAGAAGGGCAATGACTTTAGAACATATAAACCCTGGATGATAGATGATGTACTGTGTATTAAAAAGTTTGGGCAATATTTTATATGGTTCTGTCATCATCCATCATCATGAGGATCACAAGCAGAAGAGAAGTTCAGGCAAACTTTCAGAAGAATAAGTATACATTACAGGAAAATAAAGTAAGGAATTAGAAACACAAAGCACTGCTCTATTCACTCCCAGATTAGATTTTCTTTGGTAGGGTAGAAAGAAAAAACTGAACATGCAGAGGCTCTGGCTATATTTGGCTTCATCTCACGCATTCAGTCACCTTCTGCAAAGTGGATTTAAGTACTGTGGTTCTTGTGGAGTGGCATTCTCACCTTTGACTTCTGAAATGAAAGCACCAGGTCCTAGCAATGGAGAATTGTAGGCAAGTAATTTATGGTGTTAGAAACACATTTAAATTCTGCTTCTCCCCATCCCTCTCTTTTCTTCTGCTACTTACCCCAGATGCGTAGTTTTAAAAGTATTTTGTAAAACTGATCTGAAAGCAAATATAGTAGACACCAGAAGTACATTGTGCTGCTTATACAATGCCCCCCATGGCTGAAAATACCTTGTTTTCAATGAGCCAATAGACTTTTTGAAGTTACATCCTTAACATCTGCAGGAAATAAAAGTAAGGAAAACACACTAGGAATTTCTAGGATTACTGTAAAAAAGTACATACTTAGGATACACAGTGATGTTGCACTTTTTCTGCTGAGAGGCAAGGCAGAAAACACTGGTAAAAATTGGTAATGAAGGCAGGCATTGGAAAACTTGATGAATACTTTTCAGGTGCTTCAAACTGAAATCCGGTTGGGAATCACCTTAATTTTTAACACAGTTCCTCTGTTGCTGTGTATTCCAACTCAGCATTGCTCATTTCAGGTAAGATGCTGATGTAGAAGTAGGTTTAAGTAATCTGAGAAGTGTTAGCCAGCTGATACCCTGGAGTTATTTGAAGGACTGAATTCAAATATTTCTGAGCATGATTTCAAAAACCTGTGAAGTCCCATTTCTTCCTAGCAGCCAATAAAAGAGTGAATCAACCAAGACAATCTTAATTTATTATGTGTACTTTGCACCCATCTTTCTTACTTGCATATTTCTCAGTGATTTGCTGTCATTCTGCTTCAATCTTCACCCCTCTGCCTTCTGGTTTCTTCAAATACCAATGTAAGTTTTAAGTTCTCTAGGATGCTATAAAGTGCTAAATAAAGAATAAGCTTTCCCCAGTATTTTCCCCATATTTCCTTTGTCTTCATCATGGCCCATTAAATCTAATTATATCCACTGGAACATCCCCAGGGTGTTAATCCAACAGTTCTCCATCTGTCAGATAAACTAATAGTACATTCTAGAGAAATGTACTCAAAAGTCTGCTTGTGATTCAGGCTCCACACACTGAAAGATAGAGATACAGATTTACTTCTTCCTCTGACACTCATATCAGCTCACAAAAAGGGTCAGGGAGAAGACATAGCAGACTTGCAATTCAAGTTGCCTGTTTGCTTGCCAACCATTTGCACAATATGGGAATTGCATGAGGAGCTAGGATCAACAGCTTTCATATATTTCAAATAACAATCTGCTTTCCCCAGAATCTTGTCCTTGACAAGATACAACACAATACTAGATTTCAAGGTACCCTAACTCTGGACTTAGACTGTTTTGTAGATTCACTGGTGTGGCCTTACTTTGAATATTGGGTGCAGTTTTGGGCACCACAATACAAGAAAGACATTAAACTATCAGAGAGCATCCAGAGTGGGGCAACAGAGTTGGTGAAAAGCCTTGTGGGGGAGACATATGGGGAGCTGCTGAGGTCATTTGGTCCATTCAGCCTGGAGGAGACTGAGAGGAGACCTCATCACAGTCTGCAGCTTCCTTGTGAGGGGAAGAGGAGGGGCAGACACTGATCTCTGCTCTGTGGTGACCAGTGACAGGACCCAAGGGAATGGCCTGAAGTTGTGTCAGTGGAGGTTTAGGATGGATATTGGAAAAAGATTCTTCTCCAAAGGGTGGTTGGGCACTGGAGCAGGCTCCCCAGGGAAGTGGTCACAGCAGCAGCCTGACAGAGTTCAACCAGTGTTAGGACAATGCTCTCGGGCACATGGTGTGACTTTTGGGGTGTCCTGTGCAGGGTCAGGAGTTGGACTCAATGATCTTTACAGGTCCCTTCCAACTCGGCTTATTCTATGATTCTGTGAGTCACATCTTGTGCTTCTTGGCTCTTGGAAACACTCTAGGTACACAAAATTTTAGGCTTAGCATTCATTTCTTCATAGTAACATAAAGCAAAAAGAGGAATAACTATCTACTTTCTACTACTATACAGGATTAAGACTAGACCATTTGGGTTAAATTTTATTTGTTTTTAGAATAATAGAATAATTTTATTTGTTTGTTTTTAGAACACCAGAATAATTTAGATTGAAAGGAATCTTTGGAAGTAATCTAGCTCAAACTCACTGCACAGTCTGGGCCAATGTCAAAGTGATACGGGGTTGCAGAGAGACTTATTTATTAAAATGGGAAGCATAAAATGAGAGGAGGAAGATATGGCCTTCTGGTGCTGAGCTATTTCTATATATTTTAAAAACTCTTTATTGAGATATCAGAGCAAGAGCTTCTCTTGCCTTTCATCTTACTCTTTCTCTCAGGAAGAAAGATATTGCCGATTGCTGATTGCTGGAAATCCAGCCAATGAGAAAATGTAAAACCATATGAAGTATGTCCTTCTCCCTTAAAGCTTCTACACTCCATGCCAAAGGGAGTTTGGAGAAAGAATGTGGCATTGCAAAGTAACTCTGGCAAAAAAAAACTACAAATACAATACTTTTGGTTTGCAAAGAAGCTGCTTCCTTGTTGTAAAGGCTTAAAGAATGCAGCCGAACTGTCTCAAAACACTGTCAAAGCCAGAGAAGGAAATTCCAGTAAGATAAACCACCACAACAGGATCTTGAGATAAATGCAGATGGCACAGCAGGAAGGAACTAATTTGAGGCCTAATGGAGGTGTAGGTTTGGTCTCCATACAGACCAAAATTCCCACCATGGCATCTATACCCTGTGGATACCTGAGACTTGGACTGTATAAAAGTGATACCTCCAGAAGAACAACTCTGGGACCACCACCAGGATGAGGACCAGGATGAAGGACCAGCAAGACACCACAGGGATCCATGTGGTGGTGATATCTTTTGCTTAATCTGTCTCCCCACCTTTCCCTCCTACAAACCTATAAAGATTTTAACACAATTCTAGTAAGATTCTCTTCTTGACACACAACCTATTAGAGTGTATTAGCACTCTGTTCCTAGCAGCATGCTCCCAGTTCATGGAGATCTCTATCTTAGGCTACGCTGCAATATAAATGAAGACGTTCTGGCAGAATACTGTCAGAAAGAAAATTAACTGCAGAAAGTATCTACAGCTACCAAGTTATTCAGCCTATGCTTGGCCATGCAATAATGTGACTCTTTGTCTCTCCTCACCCTCTTCCACCTCCTCTTTGCTGCCAAATTACTTCCCTTAAAAGTAAGATCTGTAAAGGAACAGGAGGTCTCTAGAATGACAACAATTGGCTAGTAATAAAGAATTCATTACCAAAGGAGATTCTCTGTACACTCAAACTCTAGGAGACAGCAGGACCATAAACTGTAGGGTACAGTCAGAAAGGTGCCTTATCACTTCTGTAATACAATGATAATGGATGCTGCTGTCCCTTTGATAAAGAAGCTATCCTACATTTCCTGCATGGGAGACAGAATTCATCTATAAATGAGCAAGGAATTGACATGCTCCCCTGAGGTATTTAATATGAATTGTCTCTTTATTTGGTGCATTTCCCTCCTTCCAGTCATAAACCATAAGACACCAGTCACTCTGATCAAATACCATAAGCCAGCTTCATTACCAAAACAGTCCAAAGAGTAAGGCTATGCAGAAAACCTTGGGAGACATGATTCAGTTTGTGAAACAGGAACAGTGAAGGATAGAGTGTACAGTGATGTCACTCAAAGTGACATTATGTCACACAGTATGTGACATGAGATGACAAACACAGAGTGGATTATGTGAAAGTTTAAGAAGGCGATTATGAATTTGGAGTCCCAAGTCACCTTTCCTAATTAAGTCTCTTAAACATCTACACCCTGTGTACATTTATGACGAACATTCTACCTGATAAAAAAGTATTGTGACAGGGTGAGTAGTGGTTACTATTTTTCTGAAGCTGAAATTCTCAACCTGAGAGGTCACTGCAGGGAGATGGGCAGAGGTAGGGTAGGAATAGACTGCCACATAGCTCTTCCAGCTAACTGAGATGGACAGGAAGAGGATACGTGAATGATCATCAAGTGTTCTCAGAAGCAGAGACATTGACCAAAACTAACAGGTGTCAGGCAGAAAAGGAAAAAATTAATCCCTCAGATCACATGAATGAACCGAAAATTTCTTGCTGCATAGGTGCTGAAAGCTGGCACAGGCTCAAGGCTTGATTGCACAGGTTAATGGACCTGGAACCAATTTGAAACAATTAAAAATATATCATCTTCACTAAAAAATCAAGCATCTTTGTGGCAGGGCCCCAGATTATTTGAAAGCTGAGAGAGCATTTGAGAGAAACAGCAGGATATGTTTCCGCTCATCAACCTTACCTCTCTAATGATCAGCTTCTGAGCATTGTCAAAGGTCTAGCTGGATCTGTGCTTCAGGGGCTGTTTTCCTAGACATATTCTAGAAAAATGCACTCTTATAGGAAAGAAGAGACTGATCACCAGTGTAACAGAGAATGTATATTTGGCCCTTGTTTTCAAACAAATATGCTTTGTCTTGCAGTTTTACAATGATGCAGAAGCCTGAATGGCACCTTCTGATTACTAATGACATTTTAGAGTACTGGAGCATTACAGGACAGCTGTGATGCTAATGCAAACTGTGCTACACTACAGAGTCACGGCATATATTTATATACATCCCTTGGGCTTCCTAAAGTTTCCAGTTTTATGCTCACCCCCAACTGTGAGTAATTTGCAATGCTCTATCCAGTTTGTGGAATGGTGGAAATGAGGGAAATTACAAAGCTTCTAAGTCAACATTTACTGTATTTACTATGGATGTCACAGATGCCCTGGGAGAAAAGGCCAGATTCCAGTTACCCTATGCAATCTTTCAGTAAATCCTATAGACGGTAGAGGAAAAGAGAAAGCAACAGAAATCCATGCTGATATTTTAAGTCTGGTTTAAACAGAAATGAACTTTGTCCTTGGTGAAAGTACCTGCACCTCCCCAAGGCCCAAATGCACAAATGGCTGCATGCTTCTACTGGAACAGCAATGGATAGCAGTATGCTAAACAGTGGCTGGCATGGCACAAGTCTCTGAGAGAACAGTGATCTCACTGATGAACCTGTCTTGCTGAATTGCAAGGGAGAAGGTTTTAATGACAAGCTGAAATTACACTGGTGGAGTGCAATGCTCCACAGGTCTGGTCATTCTAGTATATAATGGAAACAGGTGCTACGGTACTCTGACCTTCTTATTTCAACACTGAAGAAAGACTGTCTTACTGTAGAGAAATCAAAGCAATTTAAGAAATGGAGAACTCATATGTTTTTTAGAGGTATTTAGCTACTTAAAAATGCAAATAAATTTTGAAAATTCCTAATGGGTGTTGTACTGCAACTTCGACTGCTCAACTTCAGTGTGTCTACAGATATCTAACCATTATCAGAGAAGGAAAAGGCTCATCAACACCCTTTTCCTCTACTGCTTTGCAAAAAAAAAAACAGCTGGGAGGATCCTTTATTTCCAAATCATCTTCAGTGTTCCAGCTTACAGATATACATAATTTGGAAAAAGCTTGACTGTTACAACAAAAGGGATTTCTACATAGTGCATAAGGAAAACTGGACTACATGTCTTATCTTCTCTCTCAAAACTCAAAGGCCAATAAAGAGTATTATCCTGCCTTTTATCTACCTGTTTATTTATTTATTTTAATTAAAACTTTAGGATATTTGGGCTACATTCAATATGAATTGACAAGAATGATGAATGACAGAATAGAATATATGTATTAAGTTTTCTCTGGTTTGATTTGAACAGGTCTGTTTTCATCTTCACCGTTTTAACTTACTACCTTTAGAGAAAGAAAAAGAGCATTTCCTACTCTGAAACTTAAGAGGCACACTTGTTTGATAGAGACTTTGAACTAGTAAAAATTACCCTCTGTTTTATAAGCTATATTAGAGTTTGTTGTCACAATACTAAAGCCCTGATTTGTTCTTCAAAGTCTTCTGAGATGAGTTCACAGGATGAAAAATGCTGTAAATATGCATGGGGCACCAGAGTGCCTTTTGTTTCCTAATTAAATATTTATGTCATTCAGAACTCTGAACCCTTCAGCATATACAGACCTGGAAACCATGACATGTAACCTAATGTTAAAAACCATACAATGAAAAGTACCAGAGACAGCCATTTCCTTCCACTGTTTTCAAAAGCTATCAGAAGAGAAAAGGAAATCTATCTTGAATTAGACCAATGGAAGATTCAGAAGCAACTCTGTTAAGAATTTTAAAGTGAGTGTCTCAAGAGGATGAAATCTTGACTTCTCCAGGACCAGTGTTTTCAATCCAAGGAGGACATAAGATGTAACACGTTGCCATTGCCATTCTCTTGTGTCCCTACACTGGTTTATCTGTGCCTGACGTCTTCTGATAGAAGTGTGAAATAAACGTCATGAAAAATCAGTATGGGTAAAGGAAAGACAAGGAAGACACTGTCACTGACATATTCATCCATAATGAGAAACAGTGAAGATACTGCCCTTGAGATGTATGAATTGATAGAGTCAAGAAAACACTGAAATCTTGAAGAACACTCTCTGCATGCTTTTGTATTGCAAAGTGAGTGATATTTTTTTTTTTTTCCCTATAGCTACAATAGACCTGATGGGCATTACATTAGACTGGAGCTCTTTCCTGAAAGTTCAGAATCACTAAAATGCTTTACTAGCTAAAATAAAGATAAGCCATGTGGCCACCTGATATTTAACTCAAAGAAGAATTGGCAAGTGTTTGAAAAAGCTGAATTGTGTTCTAGAGAAATAGGAATTTCCTCCTACCAATGCAAGATGAAACATGCTAGAAAAGGTTAGAAGTTACTGAAGAGAAAAAAGATGAAATGTGACCATGAACTTCAGTGGAGAAAAAATTAGAACTGCATTATGAGATACAAATCATTCTCTCTCCTTACTACCAACCATGACATAATATTTATTATTTTTTAAAACATTTTAAAAATTCGTACCATTTCAGACAGTTTGCAGTTTTAACTGTTTGGTTTTGGTTTTTTTTCCATTACCTTAGTTTTTAATATATTCAGTGATGAGAAGAGAAAGGAGGAAAGAACAAGAAAAACAGCAGATATCAGAAGATTTTTGCATAATTTTGAAGATAGAAGTGTCTCATCTTGATGCCTGCAAAATAACCAAGGAAAAATGCATTTTAAATGTCACTACAAAACCTAAACATTTTCCTTAATAATTTCTACAGTAGGAACTCTGAAAGAATTCAGATTGGAGCTCTTGTTCATAATGTTCCACTTCAAGATTATAGTTAATGCAATCATCCAGACCAATTCTAAGGTGCTGGACTTTCTAATTGTCAACAAATGTAATAGTGAGAAGTTGCTACAGCAATTTTTCCTTGATAGCTCTCAAAGCACCATACGTTAATTAATTAATTAATTACAGACTAAAGCAATCTCATCTGCTTGAGAATGTACTCCAAACAAAACCAAAATGGCTTGCATAAACTTTATCTTCCAAGTGAATTACTTGATGTTTTATTTCAAACACATACCCTATCTTACAGACAGAGTATTTATGTGGTGTTACTAATTTTAGCAACTACTTGTAGGTAAGAAGGCTGTAAACTGTTAATCAATTGAAATACAGGATTTATGCAGCAGCATTTACAGAACATGACTCATAGTGCTTTCTGAAAAATACAATGGAAATGCTTAAGTGCTTGAATATCAAAAACTAAGAGAAAGTTCTGGGAAAAAACCCTCACAAGTATAAATAAACATAGAAGATAGGAGTTCATTACATTGTTCCCTGGATGTCTCCGCATTGCCAAGTTTTTTAGCTTCTCCAAAGCTCCCTACAGACATCCGAACCCATCTGGCAGGTATAATAGACAGCATGCTGCAAAATACAAACCAGGATATTAAGTTTCTTTGTTAATTGAAAAACAAAATAAGTCACCCAATAATTTCTTTTTCATATTGTAAGTAGAAGAGAGTTACTCAAGCAGAAGATTATTTCATGTTTTACATGTGTACACAAGCCCTGGATGGAGGAAAAACACAGATCGCCTGGCAGGTAATGCTGATTGTTTTAGCTGGTTGTGTAAGGTGATACAAATGAGTGCAGAGCAGTAAGATTCTGAGGAAACACTTAAAAATTTGCTTCTCTCTACTTGTCTTTAGAAGTAAAATACAAACCTTGCCTATAGACCATATGGTTCTAGGCAAATTCATCAATACAACATCTCTAATACAACATCTCTAGCATAAGATGCAGGGTTACAAAATTTTTATGCATGTACAGCTACAAGTGTGCTTGGGACTGACTGATCAGTAAAAAACAAACAAAAGAACAAACAAAAAACAAGGCAAAAAGGAAACAGTTAACTCACAGGTCTAATAAACACAGGAAGGCATGCTAATAGAGCACAATTTTTCTATAATATGTTGGTGTGAGTTTATGCTGTTAAGAATTCACTAAAACACTGCTGAAATCTAACAACCAACTGTACATACATGCCCAGACCACTAGAATGTGGAGTAAGATGTGTTTTCTTAACCAGCTCTTGAATATAGCCTTTTGCAAATCCTGCTACAAAGAGGAGAGCACAGATTTATTGTGGGGCTCTAAACTGCCCACTGATTCATGGGAAAACCCAGTATGAGATCCATAGCACAGACTAAAGCAGAGGAATTTAAAGTAGAAGCTCTGTGAAGAGTTAAAATAAAAATTACTCCATCAATGTGAATATAGTTTTGTAAGTGTCTCATAGCTAATTATGGATTACAAGATTATATTTTTTCCAGCCTTTTCAGAACACAAATTAAATGCTATTTTGTACCTGCTGTAACCCCAGGTACCTCAAGTTTTTAAGCAAAAAATAAGAGAGGAAGGAAAAGAAAAAGACATTTTATGCACCTTATATACATACCAAAAGGTAAAAAGTAGAAAAATGCAGAAATCATTCCATGAGGCTGAGAATTCATGCTGAACACCTCCCATGTTATTGCTGAACTATATTATGTGTATGGGTACTTTACATACACACTGCACTTTATTATTTCAGGCTTTACAGGAGCTTTCTGGGATGCAATTCAAACATTTTTAAGCACATTGCTTTAGACAAAGTTCAGCACAGCAAGAAGTGAGAAGGCAGGAATCCATATTTATATTCAGAGTAGCTTATTTCACTCGGTCCCATTAGACCTGCAGTACCATTTAGCAAGAAATCCATGCGCTGCCTTTATCTTGGGAATTTCTTTCCTTATATTAAGAGGAAGATGCCATGAAAAGTTTTAGATGACGGCTAAGGGACAGCTCAACTTAATGCGCTGATTTATTGCCTAATCAATATTGCAGATAAAGAAGGTAGAGATACTGTAAAACACATGGTTTGCACAAATTCTGCACTTTTCTGTCAAGGAAGGAGTCAAATAGTTCAGCTTGTGAAGAAACCAAGTGAGAAGCCAAGGAAACATTAGCACAACCATCACTAGCAGGGCCCAGAGGACCTCAAGGGAGATGATAAAGCTGTGTATGCAAACTAAATGTATTGTGCATATAGCACCTCAAATACCATTTTATTTTGGTCCTAGAGTAGAAATGGCCTGTGGTTTCTGGTTTCTCCTGGCAAATAAGGCGCACTTCAGTCTGGGGCTAGCATATTTCAGACAATTCTCTGCATCTTACTCATAAGCGTTACCAGACTGCTACGAGGCCTTGCAGAGCAGCCTTGCCCTTTTCTCTCACTGCATCAGACTGCTGGGCAATAGGTAATCAATTCCCCTCTGGACGTGCCCGAGTTTAATCAGTGGTGTCAGGCCCAGCTCCTTCAATCATCTGTCTTGATGTCATGATACAAGACCAGCACCATGGAATAGTTTCTTCTCTGGGCTACTGCTCAAATCGCCTACTTCCCAAATTGGACAACCTGTACATATCACAGTGGCTCATTTTTCTGATGAAGATGGGCTGTAAATTTGGAGATGTCAAACTGACTGCCCATCTCATTTTTCTTTCAGCACCACCAACTCTACTTGGTACTGTGTACTATGTTTCATCATTCAGCAAATATTTTCCTAGGATGGGGGGAAAAGTATGCCTGCAGTGGTGTTCAGACTCCGAGATGTAACAATATTTTAGGTTATGTTTTGGTAACACCTATTCAGAAATGAGGCATCTAACACTGCAATTCAGTGACTGTTTCTTAACTCAGCATCATTTTTACTAACAATGAAATCCTACCACCTGCAACAGTAACTGTGGAATTTTTTCTGAGGGACAAGGATGGGGAAGATGTGGAGCACATCATACAGACAACATGCAGAGAAAAGAAAAGGTAAATTTTCCTGTTATGGACTCAGAGGTTTCAAGGCATAAAATAATTTTAATAGTCAATAAAACTGAGAAATCATTGATACAAGGCAAACCCTCCTCTCTGAGGTCTCTATAGCAATAGCACACCCACAAATCAAAGATGTTAAATATTGTCAATGCTTGTTTTCCTAGCAATAGAAGAAATCCCTGAATGCTCCCCATGGCACTGCACCATGACAAGATAACATCACTATATAGGTGGTCTATAACATCCCTCATGAAAGAATTTCTGCATTTACCCATAGTTTAAAATTATGAGAGAACTACAGTTATCTATCTATTGAAGTTCTTACCAGCTTTAACAAATTTTTTAATGCATGCTGCCTGTAGGTAACCCTAGCTTTCATGCTCTGCAGCTCTATAAATGGTGGTATTTGTGTCTTTCTACTTTTTATCAATTCACAGTTATTAAGGCTCAGGTTTCTACTCACTTTGATTGCTAGAGACATGCAGAACCAAAGCAAAGTGGTATCAGTCACTGCACTTTTGAGCTGGAAGTGCAAATATTTGTGCATCATTGCAAGTTCCCTCTAGCCAGCTCCAACTACTTATGCTGACTGTAGTTACAGAAACTTAGATTGCAACTAGTCCGTGTTATTTACAATTTGACATAAGGCAAAAATATAAAAATATCACCCTGACCCTTTTTCTAGTTTGACATCTAGACTCTGCAAGCATTAGCCTCACTCTGTGAGAAGTCCACATGGGGCAGGAGAGAACAGTATGGGAAAGGCCTGCAAGTGGCAGCATTCAAGACTAGGATGAGAATTGATTTTGGACCTGGACAGAGCTAGCATGGGGCTGTTGGAATTGACCATGTTAACACAGCTCCCTAAATGAGCAGGGGGTAGTAGTCACCATTCTGAATAACTAGCAAATTTGAAATAATGTAAAATGTGTTTTTCAAGTTCATCATAAATAGCAGCAAAAAAAGGGATATGTTACAAAGAAAATTCCAGTGAGAGAGCAGTGTGTGAAGATTACACGTCTGCATCCAAACCCTAAGAAAGCACTGTGAAACTAAAACACCCTTAAGACAGAAATTATTACTTGGGGAATGGGAAGGTGTGGAAGAGCTGTTTTCTTCAGGTGTTAGTAGTTAAATAATCAGTCCACTATTCTTAAAAAATCTTTTTGGGTGAACCTGTTACTCCTTTCAGAAATCAATTTGCTGCCATAAGAATCTCTGGCTTCAATGCTCATGCTGGAGAGTAGATAAACTTTTACCATAATTAAGTATTAGGATGAGAGATCTTAAGTATGTAAAAAAAAACCTAATAAAAAGAAAACATAAGACATTTAGCCAAAACTATGTTATTTGAGACACTATCCCTGAATAACTCTCTTCTGATAACCCAGTGGGGGAAATTATTTATTTTAAATGAGTACTTTTAAGGGAGTATCAGGAGGAAAAAAAAAAGCCCCACATAAAGAATAACAGCTTTCCATTAACTTTCAGGGATATTCAATCAGGATCAAGGTAACCATTAAAAAAGACCCAACCACAAACACACAAACCCACTGATTATTATGTTGTGCCACATGTGGAAAATTACTCCTTAAGTTTGAAACAAATGACAATATGTAAGAGGATAAAATATTCACAATTCTACCACAATCCAATTTGATCTACTAGTTCTATTAAGAAATCTTGTCGCTTTAGTTGCAGCTTGGCATTTAGAGTATAAGACAAGGTTTACTAGGAGGTTTCATAAGCAGAAAAATGAGGCCAAGAGATATGTGAGAACTTGATTCAATCTGGTGTGGCAAAGAACTGACACATCCCTCATTCTACACAAAAACCCCTCCAACAATCCCTGTATTAAAAAAAAACAATAATAAAAAATGTATAAAATAGCCAAATTAAAATTATTTACTTAAAAAAGTGTTTGGTTGCTTCTTGATGAATCCAGAAGTTTTTGCCTACATTGACTCATAATAGTCATGCCACTTGTCTACCAACCTTCATAAACAGTCCTCCTACTACCCTCAAATATGCTTGAGTCTACCTCCTTCATGTGCTGTTTCAAAGAAAACATTCCCCACAAACTTTCCCCAAACTGAAATTTCTTAAAAGAGCAGTATCTGACATTTTCATGTTGCATCCATCAGACCACGACAGAAGGTAATTTCCTCTGGTCTTCCTTTCTTGTGATCCAATTTAGTAACAGAAAATAACATTTAGACAAAAGACAGAATCTCCCAGCCTCTGCTAGGAAGAACAATAGCTGCTGGCAGAAGCCCTGCTCTTCTCTGTTTCTTTTTAACCTCACACACTTTCTTCAAGTCCTCTCAATTCCTTGTTTTCACATCAGGTCATTATAGATTTTGTCTTAAGAAGAGAAGGAAAACCAAACCCAGACCAACCATCCAATCTTTACTTGCCCTCTGCTTCCCTTGGAAGCAATTCTGGCCTTTGTTCTTTCCATCTTAACAGATAATTTATATAATGAGCTGGGCTCTCACCAGGAAAGTGGTGGGAGGGCTTAGTAGTACTGCTTAGAGGGCCAGCTCACCTTGAAATATGCAACCCTTTTAAGCAATTAAATAAACAACTACTAATTAAAGCAATATCAAGAATCTTTTCAGCAATGGTATTTAAAGTACAAGACATACACTTTATGATGATTCACTCTGAAGGCCGTGTTCAGATCGGGGAAATTTTCTCATGAAGAGTTTAGGCTGGCCATCTCAAATTGATTTAAAATAAGAAAAGTAGTTTTGAAACTGGAAGATTCTGTTAGGATGGATTTCTAAAGTGCCGACAGGAATTAATAGTCTCTAATGATACTTTAATTACCTCATAAAACCCTGCTAAAACAAAAAGTTTACTGCAGTGGTAGGCTAATTTGGTGCTAAAATGTCTACACCTAAAGGAAACCAAAGTATGTCATTAATATTGTATAGAGTTTCTAAAGCACAAATAATTCAAATACACATTGAGTTTATGTTGACAAAAGTGATAGGCTAACACAGGGATTGACGTCAGGCAGAGTGTAAAAAGGTGATGGGCAAATTTCCCTGCAAATAACCTGATAGTGCATACATATTGTGTATCCAGTTTTAATGAAAGAATAAAACTGGGACAGAATAACATGGTTACCCTTATTTTTATACATATATATATAAATCCATAAATATGTAGATATAATTTATAGCATTTCCTCAACATTTTCTGGAGCAGATATTTCACCCTTAGAAATAGCCTTTATAGATGTTTTTACCTGCTCATCAAACAAAGTTAAAGCTGGACTCTAGGATTTCGGAGCCCAGTGCTATAATGCTGCATACTTTGAGAAGTTTTTTGTGAGGGATAGCATGGTGAAAAAACAGTGGAGGAGGGCAGTGTCTTGTGCCTATGATCTCAGCTTGATTAGGCTGGCTGGCAGCCCATCCGCCCACCTGGTATCTATGACTAGCTTTTCTCTTGACACTACCTGTGAACATGGCTCTTGTAATAAAAGAAATGATGGTGAGAGTAGCATCCTTTGAACGGTCTGAAAGCTAAATGAGAAAGGAGAAGTTGTCATAGATTTATTGACCAGAGTAAAAAAACAACAACAAACAACATTTAGATCCAAATTCTTGCAAAACTTACATCTGTGGTGTGACATAAGCATCAGAGAAATGTATCACCCAGTCTGAATGTATTATGTAACGTTATCTATGGTACTGAAGTTGCTTAAATAAAGCAAGTCCCAGTAAGGGTCATTCATATCTTCCTACGCCGTTGCAGTTTAATTTGCTATTCTCTCAATAGAACTGTGTGTGCATATGTGTGTGTCTCAGGTTAGCTGGGGAAAAATAACTATTTGCACAGGTAGATCAAATTTCAGAGCCCAGACTTCAGTCTAAATGTGTTGAAGTTAATTTAGATTAATTAATTGTGCTGTAAAGAGCAAATATTAAAATACCAGTTCTTAAGAACAGATAGGCAAAAGCAAGGCAAGAGCCTATTGGAAAAAAGTAATATGGCTGAAAGGTGATTAAAGTCTGTAAGTCTATGTGCAACTTGGCATTTCCCCTACTACAGGTGCAAGCTTTGGAATTACAATGACAGTTCTTGGCTAATGAGGTTTCCTACTTATGAAGAAGATTAACCTTTTAGAGAGAAGTTTCTTGGTGATGTCACCATCTGTCTTGAACATATTAGCACTTAAAGAGATAATGAAAATTATTTTCGTTATGACAACTGAGCAAATAATTTGCAACAAATAAACTATTCAGTGCTGCTAAGCCTAAGCAGCTAAAGAAGCTCTTGCAATCTTATATCCAGTTTTGAAAGCTTGTCTCCAAGCAGTGAAGCTTTGTTTTTCAGAGATATGTAACATTTCAGAAAAAAACTAAACCCAAAACCAAAAGACCCCAACCCTCCACCCCGACTCCCAAACTAGTCTTCAAGGCAACAGTATCACAGGTTGAGTAACTACTAACAGACATCATCTCCAAGTCCAGAGACTATTAGGCAAAAAAATAACCTAAACCAAATTATTAAATAAAAAACTGGTCTGTGTTTGCTTCTCCTCAAATAACAGGTATAACTTGTAGAAGTGCAAATCTAATGATATAAATTAATTACTAGATTACCCCTTCCCTTCCAAAGCTTCTGTTCTTCCTGCTTTACAAATTATTTCCGCAATTGCTGTTTGTTTGGTTCCAATTTTTCAGATAAAACATATAACTTCTTCACTAGTGGGTTCATTTTTCACGCTCTTCCACAAATAAAATTCCTTTGCAAGCTCTAAGCCTGGTCTTGCAGGCATTCATTTGTAGGTTTTAAGCTAGAACCTTCAAGGCAGAGCTACAATTGACAGCATGGCTTAGTGAATTACCAGTATCCTCACCACTCTTCTGTGTGCCTGGAGAGGGGTAATGGAATTGGGTGTCCAAGCCTGGCATGGCCTAGAGAAGTGCTACCTCCTGAAGGGTCGAGAGGTCTGCACAGATAGTCACAGGGCTCAGCCAGACAGACTGGCCATGAGCATCCCCCACACAGAAAAATATCTACATGGCACAGAGTAGCCCAAAGTGGTTTGCTATAGCCTAGCAAGAAAAGTGATCAGAGTTAATAAATCCATATTTAGGGAGAAGGAACAGAGGACTCCACTCACAATAAATTCAGTCATCTTTGTACAGCACTTGACACATATTATCAATTCATGTACAGCACAGCTTCATCTGTTTTCCAAGCAGCTTCTGCATCTTTGAACAGTGACAAAGATGATTTCTCAACAATTACCTTCAGAAATCTTCAGAATACCTTAACAGTTGGAAAGATAACCAACACCACGGACAGTATTGCTGCTTGATGACTATATCTCACCTCCTTCCTTTTTTCCACCCTCCTCCAGCACCAAGCTTATGTTTAACCAATTTTCAATCTTCTTCATGCTGTTTCGCAGCTTTCACACACAACTCTTCCACTTACAGAGAGCTCTATTCCTGCCTTTCTCAGGTTAATTCATATATTTTTCCATGACAGAACAATTAGTAGTTATCATACATATTTCTTGTTTTGTAATAGGCAAGAGAGCCTTAATTGAAAGTACGCTAATTTTGAAAAGAAATGCTATTTTTAGAGTTGCAAATGCACTTAGACCAGTCACTTTGTTACAACAAATTATATGAATTCTCAGACATAAGGTCTCCTAGCAAGTAAGGTAGGCTGGCAGCATCTTTATTGCTTTAATCTGGAATACGGGTTTTAAATGCTGCCTGGGGGTGATCTTCCTTTCATCCTGCACCACTGGTGCATTCACAAAGCAGCAAAAGTCACTATAGAATCACAGAATAGTTAAGCTTGAACAGGACCTCTGAAGATTTATAGCAAACCACCCCTGCTCAAAGGAGCATCTGCTAGACCAGGTTGCCCAGGGCCTTGTCCACTTGAGTTTTGAAAACCTCCTTAGATGGAGTCTCCACAGCCCCACTAGGCAAGCTATCACCCTCCAACCTCTTCTATTTTTTTAAACAAGTTGACAAATTTTATAGGATAAGAACCCACAATATTTTAGCAAAAGTTCCTCGTTTCCCTTGAACTAGGATCTTTGATAAGAAGAAGTTGTTCAGGGTTGTTACAGTAGGGGGATATTCTTGTTCTGCAATAGTTCTACAATAGCTGTATTAATAGCTAGTGAGTTGGATCAATTTACGTAGTTGAGAAATGTTTATCTCACCCACTATGCACTATCATCCTTTGCATCCCTTCTCTCTTTGTTAATTTTTTACCTGCTCTTCAAAGAAAATCACCCTTATTTAAGGTCCCAGTGGGCAATGAGAAAAAGAATTTCCTTTTGCCTGGACATAAAGAGACACCTGAAAATTAGCAATGGCACAACCCCAGAACAACAAAATACTACTTATGTGTCCACCAGATACCTTGTTTCCACATTTTTCTAAAGTCAGGAATTTGCAAAATACACAAATGTCTGTGACATGACATTAGTGCAGCCCACAGTACAGGGTTGCTTGAGAGGAAGGCAGTAGGAATGAAGCTCCTCCTTTTTGGGCAATTACCAGGTGAGGAGGGAGAGATCTGCTGTGCTCTCTTTCCTTTTCTCTTCTCATACAAGATATTTTCTCCTTTTCAGTAGGGAAATTAGAGTTGCACACTAAAAACATTATTATTTCAAACCACTGTTCACCAGCATTGAAACACTCATCTTTACAATGCAAGTAAGCAGCTTATCCTTTTCACACTAATGGTAAATATTAGAAGTACCTGCATCCCAGGGCATCCTCAATGTTGAAGTTCTCTTTTGCTCTTTTTTGACTGCATGATCCTTTCTAGCTAAATCCTTGTGAGTATCTCCTCTGAAACAAGGGCAGACAGCTATTGGCTAACAAAAAGAGTGAATTTAAATGATTTATGTATGGCTTTTCCACATCTCTCGCATTTTTAAAATTCAGTGGTGTCTGCAGATGTGCCAAGGTTTCTTTTCTTTTTTTCTTCTTTTGTTTTTTTTTTCCAGAACCATCCCTTTCCTTGTCCTTGTTATCCCGAAAAGGTGCTCAGCACCCTTAGAAGGCTTGGAGAGAAAAAGTCTCTTTAAAATTCTCATAGTACATAAAAATCCCAAACTAAAATATAAAGCCATTGCAATTGCATACATATGTTCAACTAGTTAGTTCTTCACCTAAATTTGCAACAGTTTCTCTGATGACTGCCTCCAGGTTTCATTTTCCCCCTCAACACAGCTTCTGGCTATGTTATCTTTGTGCTTTTAGGTATTTATGGTTGGCCTTTTTTCAGTCCTTCTGCTCATGAGCTGTGGAAACTCCAGAGACTCCAATCTACCAGTGACACCAGTGAGGAATTGGGCTGGATTACTCTTCCTTTCTACACCATGTTCCTGTGAGTTCAGTTCAGGATTCAACAGTATGTCATGTAGCAAATAAGAAATTCTTTTTATGTCCATTAATATATGACAAACTGTAAATGCGGCTTAATGGCTTTTATGGTACTACAACAAACTCACTCTTTGCAGAGTGCAAAATTTTTCTCTTTCATGGTAACAAATTCTGAGAAGGTGAAAGGTGAAATTAATTAATCCACTAGTACTACCCACAGATTTATCACTTGATTTAGCCTAATGAATGTCAAAAGAAAAAGCAGAAATGTCATGACATTTTCAGTAATTCTTGACTGGTTTGAGTAAAAGAACTAGTAATGTCTTTTTAAGGCTGGAAAAAACAGGGATCAAAACATGCAGTTAAGTTTACATTTTCCGCAAAGAAATTGATCACAAATTCTACAGCCTGATATCAGCAATGTATTCACAACAAGCAGTTTCAGGTCAAAGTAGAAAACCGGAATAGAATAAGAAAAACATTGATATTAAAAACAAATCCAGAAATGTGGATACTTTCAAAGAAAGACAATTTGAAGAAAAACTTAGTATACAAAATGTAAACTTCAAGATATTCCGCCTAAGAAAAACTTATATTTATTACTAACTTCCAGGGAGTCCAATATTAAAATGGAACCTGTTGAGGCTGCCCAGCAGTATTACAGAAATAAGGCAACCATGGTATTCCTTGGTAACACTTCAGTGATAGGACTGCTCTTGCAGCCTCTGTTCTCTTGCAGTGTTTTAACACAACACAACCCAGTGCAGAACAAATTTTGATTCCAATATTTAATTCAAATTTCATACAGCCTACATTGGCTTAATTTTCCTTTGCTTTATGGCCAAGAAAGCTGTCTCCAGCTATTTGACTCCCCCTGCCCTCAATGAAGAAGCTTCAGACTTATCCCTGTTAAGTCAACAGAGTTCTGCCATGAATCACTGACTAATGCTGATGTTTCTTCCTAATTAAGATCTTAAATTCTTATCACCTATCCAAGTTAAAGAGTTAGTAATTTGTTTATATTAATTCCCTCACTGTGCTCATTATTTCCACTGAAGGCTGAAAGAAACAGCATGTTGTAAAGTAATATGATGGGCCTGGGTTTCCTGTTGGCTCAAGCAGGATTTTCAGGGCATACAAATCGTAATGTGAAAGGAAAGTTTATGGTCATTGCATGGAAGCAACAGATATGGAAAGTGTTGATTTGCTTATAGGAAGATTTTAGGGGAAGAGTAATGGAACAAAAAATAATTTTCTTGCTTAAATTGTACAAGTTATTTGCTGCCTTTCTTGCTTTTCCTTCCTCTTCTTATTGTTTGGAGATTTGTGTAGGCACCAATTCAGAATGTCTGATGGGAACTTCTCAATAACAGGTGATATTTCAGTAGAAGAAGGTTGATGTGGAAATTTGATTTACTAAACCTCTATTTTAACTAATAGGGAAGAGAGGGAGGAAGGAAAGAAGCAGAGCATTCCTGGAGCTAATAATAGATTATCAATATGAATGAGAAACTCAAGAGGCAGCAAGACTATTAGACATTCCATTACTATCAAATGGATGTGTTTTGCTGATATCCATTCTAATTTATCCTAAAGCAAAAGGCAGCTGTGCCATTAAGTGTAGAGAAAAAAACAATGAGAACCGAATATGCAAGAGACTAATTACCAGGCAGGCAAAAGAGCTTCTATTTTGGTTCAGTTGATCAGGGGATTAATTTCTCGTAATAGAAGTGAAATGTGCCAAATCAGGCTCCTGTATCACCAATTTCTTTCAGATTCTCACTGAACCATCATTCTACACGTCTGCACTGAGCACTCTGTGTCAGAGGCTTTTACCCACACATGGTGCAGTCCCCAGCTCAGTCTCCTATAGGGTCAGATTTTAAAAAGGGCACATTTCTCGATGGCCATCATTAAGTACTGCCTCGATAGGTTGTTTGAACTAGAGTCTCCTATGTATATCAGAAATTATTCCACATGGTAGGGGTAGAGGTTTGAGTCACAGAGGTATGTGTGTGTAACCATACTCCAGAACAAAAAGATAAAAGTCATATTTCCGTGTGTTCCCACAGCAGTGTGAACTGCTTCATTTCCTAGGCAAGACTTAATAAAACATGGTGGCCAAGGTTCAGCCTGAAATAGCATCCTGTAGTCTTTCCTGGATTACCCTCCCTTCTGTCTGATACTTGGCAAAGTGAGCAGAGGCACCTCTGACCCAAGGATTGTGGCAATCCAGAACATGAAGTCTCACTAGTGCCAGGAAATGTGGGTTTCAGTTCTACTGCACAGAGGTCTCTGCATGTGCAAAAATGTGGCTCAAGAGAGCACAACGGGGCTCACGGAACAGGATAGCATCAAGCCCTGTTCAGAGTAATACCAGACCAGCTGTAGAAATGACATCCGAAGTTTTTAATTCAGAAGCACATTTAAACATATGCTTATCTCACATGAGCTGATGAAGGCTAAACAACCAATTTCTGTGCTATGACAAATTAATGTCTCTGTGTAGAGAGAGTATTATAGCTCAAAACTTTTAGATAGCATCAGATGCTTCAAAAAATGATGAATTTTCACCCTTTGAGTATATACATTCCCTTGAGAAACAAGATGGTATAGTATGCAGTCTCCATAATTTGTCATCATTTTTCATGGTTTTTTCTTGATCTTCACCTGTTTTTCTCTTTTTTCTCTGATATTTAATCTTGCTTTTCATTACCGCCTCTTCTCTCTCAAAAATGTTATCTGCAGAAAAATTGCTATCCCCATGATTTCAATGTCTGATAAATTTTCTTCCTTTCGCTACTTAAATGGATACCTATATTTGGAAAACCAATCTGAAACTTGGAAAGCAGAAATTAAACTAAGTTTACCCCAGATGTTTTCCTCATTTGTTTATTTTATTTTTGTTTCAGGTTTAAGCCGAATTCGTTTTCAAGGGAATTGATGGGACAAAGTACTATGAACAAAATTTTTCAGGGCACTAGTACAGAACTACAGGCTGAATTATATTGGAGTTTAAAACCATCTGAGGAATAAAGCATGTGATCTGCACAGAGACATTTAACTCCATACATGGATGATGGGGAGGACTCTTATACAGAACAGCATGGAGCAAGATAGAAGACAAATTTCTGATTTAAGAACTCAGGTTGAAAACAAAGGGAAACAGCAATTCTTGTTGTTCACATGTGATTCATCTGTCATCTGTAACCACGCAAGGAGAAGACCCAAGCAGCACAGTGGGCAGTGAAGCAAGACTGTGCTGTCAGCACAAAGTGGCAGCAAGAACAAAGAAAGATGTTTGCCTGTGGAAATGGAACTTGAAATAACACTGGGTATTAGCACTGCTTCCAGTCTTTCTTGCTAGTAAGGAGCCAGCACTGCACTCCTGCTCTGACTACTGCATACAATTTGCCAGGCCTGTTTTAAAAAGGAGATTAGCACAAGATATAAAAATAAAGAAAAAGGAAAGATTTCCAGAGAAGGGAAAAATTAAATAAAGGCCTATATAAACTGCAAGCAGGGGGCAGGGTGAGGAGACTTTCAGAACAATTTACTGCTTTAAAAGCAAAGTCAACCAGACATCATTGCTTATTGCTGTGAGAATACAGATAGGGAACTCTGCATAAAATTGAAAAATTAATAATAACTAATACTTACATAAAGTATTTCATTTCATAAAGGTATCCTTGAGAGGGAAAAAAACTGTAGGAAGGACCATGAATATCAAGATCAAAACATTCTGAATTATATCAAGATACACTCTCTCCTGTCAAGAAGATGACTTCATTATTTCACATAGTAGAATTTAAACTTTTAAACACCTTCCTCTGAAGCATGTTTTTCTCACACTGTCCTGAGATACCACTAGGACCAGACATTTTCACTGGTTTCCCTGAGATTTCTCCAGTCTTCAGTGCCAGACAAGGAGTATTCATCTCCTGTGAACACTGATTAGATGACAACACTGAGCAGTGTTAAAGGTACAGTTCTTTGTAAAATTCACAAAAGTGGAACTTCTAGGAATTTATGTTCCAAGACTGAAACAACTTTGAGGAACTGCTGCCATGAACATTTTCCCAGTGACCAGTAGTCGTCAGAAGTCAAGTCTTTCAAAAGCTTGATAAGCTGGACCTTTGAGCTTTGACAGCGCAACAGTAATGACTGGCCCCAATGTGTTTTGATTTTTGTTTGATTAGTGTTTGGTTTTTTAAAAATATTTCCCTTTTAAATTTCTTATGAAAGTTAAAATGTTCACCCACAAAAAAAGAAATTAGGTTCCCAAAGAATTGAAACATACATTCAATGAAATATTGCAAATATCAGGAATGATGACAACAAAAACAAAAAGTCATCCTTTAAAACTTGGGAAGAAAAAAATATTTTGAGTTTTTTAATCCAGAAAAGAGAGAAAACATTTTATTTCATGATGATAAAAGCTCTGCACACTACTTTCCTTCTCCAGCAAGCCAACAACTGATTTTGGAAACTCTCAGAAATTTATCATGTATTATATTGCATTTTACTCTCTTGAGGATTTGGAAAGTGGACATTATAGAGATCTTTCATTTTTTTACCAAAATATATTGGTTTGCAATTACTGCTTATCAATGTGTTTTATGTCCTTAGAGACAACAATCTTTTGCTCCACCTACCATCATCAAGGCCCTCTTTTTAAATTATTGCTGCAGATAGTAATACACATTTTTAAGTTTGATATTTTTCCTGGACCTGAGTTGATATGATCAACTTAGGCAAAAGTTAAAAGCTAAACCACTTAATTAAGAATGTAATTAATTAAAGACACCAAATAGAATAATATACCAGGAAGAAACAAAAAAATAAAAAGGAAGAAAAATTTCTATGCAGGGACATATTATTCTCCCAAAATGAATTCTGGTGTCTCTATTGATGCTTGTCTCATCAGCCTTACTTCGCCTGAATTGAGGAATATGAGTAGATTTCCTACCAGCAAGGCTGACTGACCTCATTTCCAGAAAGGCCCAGAGAATCTCTGGTCCTCTGTGTTTTGACGGCAGAAATATTAAGTTAAAATATATCACCTTCAGAAAAGGAGTGATGGATATGGGCACTGAGAGTCTCCAGGATGAAAGCCGATTGTAATCGGACACTGTGCTATGCAGCAGTTTATACCATATGGTACTGGATGGTCAGGCACCCAATGAACCCAAACTCTTCCAGGCAGCTTGGCTCCAAGCGATTATTGAAGAATGCTGGAGACCTGGATTTAAACAAACTGGAATAGCCTTAGAGGAAGGACAGAGCAGTTAAGTTCCCCACCAGACACATGAAAGCACTCAGAGATACAAGGGCATAGCAAACACTCCCACCCTTGAGAACAAAGGGATTGCATTTTCAGTTACAAATCTATAATAGGAAAACCCAAACCGAGGGAATTTCAGTGATTACATACACACACTCTCTGGAACATTCAATAAATGTGATCAATACACCTTCTGTTGCACTAAAGGAAACCAACAGACAAATGTCTGGTCTCAAGGAGTATGTGAATTACAATTGCCAGAGTCCCTACTGAAGAGCAGAGCCTGAGGAATCTAATTCCTTCTGCAAGCATGGGGTGGTCAGGGAAGCAAATGCATCAGCAGTATTATCAATTTAAAAAGCAGTTCTAGGGACTAGAGGGGATTTTGTTTAATGCCAAAGGAATGTTGACTCCTTAGATGTTACAAGGCATCATGTTATAAAGGATACAGAGATTATTTATAGACCTAGAAAAAGGGCCAAATATATTCTACACTAGTCCTCAGATGAACAGAAATACTGAGTAAACTATTAAGGCTGTCATGTATGACAAGTACACAGGCCAAGTCAAGCAAAAGAATCCATTACGGTACCACAGGAAAAACTGGCCCCAGAGGGGAAAAAATATGCACAAGACCTTTCTGCAGAGTGTGTGCTTGCAAGCAAATCTATTCACTGTGTTCAGCTATCTTTAACAACAGATAGTAGGACTTAAGAAGTTCCTGGATTTATTACCTGCTTGTTCTCACTAGACGTTATATACCTAATGGGTCTCAGTTAGTCCAGCATGCGTCTCAGCAGTTATGAGCCATGTAAGGGATTATTTACATGCATTTAGCATGAATTTTCACAATCAGAAGCAAGCAGTACTATTATGGGAGACTGTAGCAGTCAAATGGATACTTTTGGGGGAAAAGACAGCACCCTTCACAACTGCTTAAGAAGGGATGCAAGAAGCAGAGACCTGGCTGCTGGGCTCTGGGACCATGTGAACTCTCCAAGATAAATTCAGCACAAAGACTTTTATTTTACAACCAAGCTGTAGAAAACTGCAGAATAGCTATGCAGAATGCCCCAGAAAACTCCTAAATAGGAGGTTGTTCACATACATTTATAATGCTCTATCACATGGCTGTTGCTTTAGCAACAATTGTTTTATGTATCGTAGTTATGCATTATTATTATTTGGATTATTACAACTTCTGACAGACAATGAAAGGGGAAAAAATACCTTTTGGGCAATCTCACCAAACCATTTGGAAATGGCTGTTGTGCTGTGCCGAGGCTGTAGCTGCACACTGCAAGGAGTTTAATGTAGCTATTGAACAAAGCCAACCTCTGCCAGATGGTTTGGCTTAGAATGGCTATCAAACAACTTAAAATAAAAATTTTAGGTTGCTCACCTGTCAAACCATGCTTTTTATTTTTCTTTAATATCCTAGACTGTATACAACTGCAGTGGAAAGAACCTGAACTTTCAAAATACTTGCAACAATGGTGGTTTAACATAGCAGTGAGAATATGAAGGGAAAGAGCATTCACAGAACTTGACCACCTCTCCTCAGGATCCAAACCTGATATTCTGAACTTTCAGGAGTAAAAAGGAAACACTTGCTGACAACATGAGAAAGGTTAAAAATATTCACCACAAGGGAGAAGAGGAGCTGCAATAACGAGCATGGAGTTAAAAAAGTTGCTTTGAACCAGGAGCTTTCTGTCTTGTCTAAATTTAAAGAGCCACCCACAACAAGGACAAGTGAGAAAGAGGAGCTGCAAAACCAGAAAAAAATAAACACACTAAACCCCACTTCACCCCTCTAAATGCGTGAGCTGTAACAGCAATCCATCACAATACATTTTTCTCTTAGGGTTGCTTCTGTGACCTGGATAGGAGAGCTTGGCATCAGCACATTTATGGTTAAGCAGTTGAAGCACACCCAAAGGCTACAGTAAACTTCAGACTGATTTTACAAACAAATAAATAAAGGTCAAGGCTGAAATTTCAGCCTCTGGCCACACACGGCTCACGATCCCAAGAGACACAGGATGAAGCAGGCACTGTGCCGTGACACAGTCTCATACGCAGGCACAAGTAGGCAGTGTTTCCAAAATAAAGATGTGGGCAGGAGTCCCATAACCAGAAAAAATAGGAGGGAACAGTTTCAAAAGTGACTTCAGAAGGTAATTTTGTGTCATGCCGAATCCAAAATCACTTGGAAAATATTACTTCACATCTGCTTGTTCCTGCAGGGGGGTCTGACATCACCTCTTCCCAGTGCCAGCACTATATCTGCTTTCAGAGACAGAAAAAACATACAGTGTGCCAGCTTTCTGGAGACTACTTCCCTACCTAAAGGGTCATGAAACTTGCTGGCTTGCTCTGCTGCTCTCTGCATGTGCTAGGGCTTTGTTGAGCCTGCTGTGATTCCCTGCTAGCTAACATATCAAGCCATGTACCAAACCATGTCACAAAAGAAACATCTTGGTAAAGAAAGGGAACGGTGTGGACAAAGAACCAAAGTTTCACTACCACACTTTCCAGTCTTGCAATGGCCCTATGGTCATTCTCTCCCACATCATACAAAAAAACCACACAACCTTAAATTATCTTCTAAAAATCCAGACAAGGATTAGAGCTTTTGAACATAGTAGAATGTTCCCATTTCTACAGTTGTATAATTGTCATCATTTTAGTTACTATAAATCTACTACTGTAGCTTCTAAATTATTCTACTTACTTGAAATTGAAATAACTATGACTGTGAAAGAAAAGGGAAGTAGCAAAGTAATTGTTTAGCATGGGACTCATAAGAAAATGCCAACTAATAAACAGTAGGAAAGACGGAGGGAAGCAAATGACTAGACACTCAATTTGCATGTGTAATAACCCACTATATACACTGTAACCCCACAGATAACATAAAGACACATTGCAAATAGTCTGCTCAATTTACTTCCTTGTTCTTCTGTTTTACAGATGCATTTTTAATGGAAATTTAAAAAAAAATTACATAATATGGCTTTCCAACCACATATTGTTACTCGTAGATAAAAGTATATTATGCCACAACACAGTAGATGAAGAAAAATATTTCATTTCATCCCTCATAAACAATGCATACATTATTTCCACATTGTGTATAATGGTCAGGTATTACTACCAGCTATCAGAGAGAGAGTTAAGGCAGCCTGCAATTTGTGTTCCACAAAAGAATAAAGAGGAAAACTAGGAGTTTCCTCTACCTTCTTCTTCAGGCCTCACAGATTGAAGGGATGGACCCCTCAGGCACAGCTAATACATCATCAGGTTTCATAGCTGGAGCAATGCTCTGAGCAGCAGCATTCTACTAGGTCTGCAACTGGTTATATCAAGAGTAAAATTTGAAAGCAAATTTTTGAGATTTTTTAAAACTACAACGCATTGCACATGGGTTACCTAGGTTTTACAGGAGGTTACAGGCTGTTGCTTTAATACACTGATCTAAATTTAATGACTATGCATTCTACAATTGACACTGTCCTCAAAGATCTCACAAGATTATAGGCAAAACCACCAGTGAGTATCAGAAGCTTGTCTCACACAAATCCTAATGCTTTTCAAACCACCACTATTCTCAGAAAATGAACAGGATATCCAACATATAGCACTAAAACTATTAAGGGCAGCTCCCCAGAGGAAGAAAAAGATGGAGCTTTAAGCCTTCATCATTACACATTAAAATCAGGCAGTTTTCAACAGAAGAGATTAAAGCAGCAACAAGCACCTGACTTATTATTTAGAGATTCCCAAAGCATGTGTCACCCATGTTAATAACCAAAAGAGCCTTGAATGCTGACGTCAGAAATATTAAAAAATTAATAAGAGAGTCTATAAACCACTACATAAACACTGAGAAGTTATTTCCTCAGTCATTGCCAGTATATTCCAATTCCCAATATGAAAAGCACAGCCACTGAACTAATTTTGTGATTGAATGTTAACTAATAGAATTGAACAATTTTTCTTTCACTCATATTGGCTTTTCTTTTATGTAATTCTTAATGGTATAGGTGGAGTCAGTGGGTCTGTGTGCAGAGGAAAAACTGAGCAATTTGACCTTTAAGAGATTAATTATATATTTAATGACTAAATTAAAAAAGAATCATGTAATATCTAAAGAAATGCTATCAGGTAATTTTGGTAACAAGTATCCTTTAATCTTTCCAACCATTATAAGATTATTTGGTCTTTATATGGAGGTTAATAAGGTCCAGGTCCAGGGCCCAGGACTCAGTCAAGAAAATATTTTTACATGGTATGGAGTATTTGTACATAATTTGTGCTCCGACACTACAGTGTTACACATTCCAATGTTCAGGCCAGAGGAAAACAGACAAGCAAACAAGTTAATTTCAATCAGCAGCTAAAGTAAGAAAATTGATCTCTGTTAAACAAGTGTGATATTTGCATCTCTTTATGGCAGTAACTATGGCCTGATATATGTTACTGACACCCCCAAGGTCTAGGCTGACTTTGACAAAGAACATCAGGATTCTCTTCTGAATTTCTCAATTAAACTACACATCAGAAAACTCAAAAAAACATGGCTGATTTCAATGCTACATGGCTTAAAATCACTTACCCTATTAACAGAAAAATACCAAATTTCTGCTTTTTCTGTATGATGGAAATTACACAATAGAGTACAATTTTTATATGTACAAGATAGAGGATTTAGCAGAGGCTGTTTCTGTCTTTCAGAGATAAAATTTCCCAGACATATGTTTTCACCTCTCTTCCTCCTGTGATCTGGATATATCTTTCAAGGAATAGGTGTTTGGGTCAAATTCTAAAAACACTCAAACTGGTACATCACACAGTTATTTTTAGGGATGTTCCCCCTTACTCAGAAAGCCAGCATCTAGGCTGTATAATCACAACAGCAGTATCACTGTAGTAAAAAGGATCTAGTTTGAGGACAGACCATTTCTTCTTTCCATTTTCATTTTCTTTATTTATTTCATTCGCTGAAAAGCAATGAGTATGTCTTGCATTTATAACTTCTTGTTTGTGCTCAGTAAAGTGTTACAGGGCACATGTTTTACTTTTATTGTGCTCCCAAAATGTTCTTAAATTTTTGAGCACATTAAACACATATTTTTCACAGCTCCTTAACCCTTCTTAGACATCTGCACTCATACATATATTTTGGTACTGCGTGGTGTACATCATTAAACTGAACATAAAAGATGTGTTAGAACTCTGCTGAAGAGCTGTTTGCAGCAAGACATTAAAATTCACAAGCACAGACTATCAAAACTTACCATTACTCTTACTAATACTTCAACTTGTCATACTCCAGGTTTTTACTACTTAAAAAAGATCAACATCCTAATTTACTTGAAAATTACAACAGAGCTGACAAGCTATTTGTAAAGGTTCTTTTACTCATGTCAGCCAATTTTGACACCTTTTTAAAAAAAACTGTAAAAAGCAGCACAGTGCGTGTTGGTTACACAGTGAATGATGGTTACATGTGAATGCTATTTCCAGAAACCTGCCACTCATTTTGTTAACATCTGTGAGCTATACATGTGGCTCATGCTTGTGACTCACAATTAAGCAATATTGACCAATTTCCATTATGTTTGCTCTCAGTGGGTTGACACATTAAGAAAAAGTGATGTCAGCATTAAATGGCTTGAATCAAAGACGGAACATAGAGCAGCAAAGACGAAAATGAACATATAAATTAGTACATATTAAGTGCAGACACAACTGTTAATTGAACCAGAAGTTTCCCTTTGGCACTAACCTAAAAGAAAGATCTGTCAATAAGAACGCACTCCCCTGTTAATTCTTAATCCATAAATTCTTCCAATTTTGCTTTCAATTCTCCATTCACAAAATCCCGCTTTGCTTCTTCCAATGGCTTGCTCACCCTGAAAGCTTGTTACCCTCAGACAGTTATGGTTACTCTCAGCCCCTCTAAGGAAGTCCCTCTTCAACACAATGATTTAGCTTTCCTCTTTTACTTCTGTGATGCGTAATTACAACTTTCTGGGTTGTTTTTGTGTCTTTGTTTATTCAGAAAAATTCCCTTGTACCTGAATTCTTCGTTGTAGATTATTACTCTTTCCAAGACAGTGGACAACTCCAGAAGGAACATGGCTACACAGAACCTCACAACTGCTACAAATCCTAGCTCTTCCTCAGATATGCATCAGTGTCAATGCCTTTGTCTGTATCTTGCACCTGCATCTTCTGAAAGGAAACATTGTGTGAGTCCCACACTTATGTCCTACACTCCCTAAAACTTCCCTTTTTGATATATTTTCCCCCACCAAAAGAAAGATAAAGTAACAGAAAAGGCATTGTGCACATGGGGATTTTCTAGTGTGTGCCAAATACAAAATATCCATCCTGGGTCCTATTTGAAAAAATGAAGGTGAGTCAAACATGATTCGTGGAGGAGGGAAAAAACAAATCTGTGTCTTAGTGCTTCTAGCAAGATAATAAAATTTCTGCAGTTTATTTTCACTGAGCACAAATATTTGCTCGACTGCTAAATAAGTCTCCAAACAAATCAGTTAAAGGGTATTTTGGCTAGTATTACTCCCAGGTATCAGACCACTGAGAAAAAAGTACAGTTCACAGCACTGAGTTTTGCTCAGTTTCCATAAGCAATACCCAAGAATACTTAAATACCTTCAGAACCAGGCAGCATCCCAGTCAGCATCACTCATGCCCCAGAAGTGGAGTGTTTCAGCAGCTTTGTGCCAAATGTGCCCACACCTGGCCCCTGGATCACCCAGATGAGAGATGCCTCTTTCACCAGTGCAGACAAGGAACACCCTAGCATCTGTGGAAGGGTCTCTCTGCCAGGCATCCTTCCATAATCAATCAGAATAACCCACTGAGAAAGCAAGCAAAAGAAGAAAAATTTTGAATCTCACACTTTTCAGTTCTTAATATGTTTTGAAATTAACTTGAAGGTCTCACTGTCTGAGACTCAAATCTTTATCTTCAAGAACTTAATTTTCAGCCCTGTCCCACTCCTTCTGGCATATAGTTCAGTCTAAGTTTTCCAGCTGTAAATGACAGCCAGGGATGACTTTCAACAACACTGTACCTTTACAGTTAAAAAAGCAGGACCAGCTGGTTCTCCAGGGTCTTACAGGTTATAGAAGTTGCAGAGGTCAACTCAGCCTTTCATATTTGCAGGGATAATTTGGCTTCTATGCTGTTTATTCTTTCCTCTGAGGACTCAGGTTAGAGCAGAGAGTTTTCCAAAAATGAAAGTATTAACTTCTGCTGTTACTCTTCAAAATGCCTTTACTTCTTCTGAAAGGTGTTAAAGGACTCTGGTTACATAGAATGTGTGGTGGCTCACTTCTCAAAGCTGTGCTTTTTGACATTTGACAGCCAGAAGAGAGTTGCAAGACTGGAGGGTGACAAGAACAATCCACACATCACTGAACAAGCCACCTATAAAAGAAATTACTTGCAGAAAGGATCAGAATATTGTTTTTATCCCTTAGAGAGCACTGCTTTATCTGTATTTTAAAGAAAAGCAAATGGAGAAAAGTGAAGGGATAATTAAGGGAAGACAAATAGGAGGGAGAAAACCAAACAAAGCCTGAAATGTCTGAAATGTACATGATAAAATTAGACAGCATTTACATATAAATTTATGGAAAACATATCTATGTTTCTCCCAAAAGATTTTGAGATGAATAATTCACAACAGACCTTATACTCAGGCTTAAAATGTTAGTCATTATTTAAATTAAATTGGTGGCTTAATTTTTCTCTTTAAAAAAAACCAAAACAACAACAAAAAACCAACAAAGATTGGATGGTTCCAATATGAAAACTTCTCACATCTCTTCTGAAAAAACAGAAACTGAGTGATGGGCTATTCCAAACTCCTCAGGACACTGTATTTCAGAATAATTGGGTGAAAAATTATGAGTAATTTTAGGATTTCATTAAAAAATGGGTTCATATCTAGAATCCAGCAAAAGAAAGGTCTGGGCTCCTTTTTAGTGAGTGTGCCAAGCTCTTACAGAGGCTGACTTGCAGGCTGCTGGTCCTGCTCTGTTACTGGGTCAGGGTGAGAAAAGTGCAAGTTCCTGAACCCAGAAACTCAGTATTTTTTGACTTTTCATTAATAATAATAAAATGCAAGAGGAAATAAGTAATAAATATTGTATGTTTAGCGCACAATCACAGACGTAGATGGTATGTATATAGAATATTATCCCAGCTAGGAAAACAGATTATGTTTTAAGACTCTATTTTTATGACCTTAGACAGAATGTACCATTCCCATTAAAAATGACAAACTAATAGACTTTCTTGTCACTGGACATACTGTCATAATTTTTCTTCACTACATTCATTCAGTCTCCAGTTCATGCGTTAAACAGTGATTTGGCAAAGTGCTTTTGAGCTCATATTATCGAGAATCAATTTACCTTCATCACCTAACTAATATGAGTAACTGAAAATTCTCACTTAGTATCTGCTTGTTTATAACTGTTGCCCTGAACATTTGTAAATATGCGAAATTTCAAACTGTGACTCTTAAAAATATTTCTCTGTTAGGTAGCAGCTTTTCTTTATACTTTCTTAGTCCGCTTTATATTCCTTTTCAACAAGCAAAGGAAGAAGAAGCTTTTACTGCTCTCTGTAGCCCAGGAAATAGTCACCACACTTGCATAAGTGAATACTTGTGGAAGAAAGAATTTATTTTCTCCATCAGGTGTTTTTTCAGAAACAGCACAGGACTTCCCAGATACTTTCACAGTAGCCAGAACAAATAAAACTAGCTACATCATCTGGATGTGGGACAAAAAAATGAATATGCAACACTTCTGTGTTTAGAGAAAGTTTAAACTGAAACTACCTACTGATCTAGTTCACTTTTCTTTAGTCTTTCATATGATTAGTAGTTTTGTTTGGTTTTTTTTTATGAAAGGCTGCTTCTGGCAAGGTCTGCATGCCCTAGAAAATGAAAACATGACCAAGTTCTAAGGTTTTCTAACCCCTTTTTACCACTGTCTCTCCCTGAGTGATTACATGCTCTAGAATTTTCTTTCTAACTACTAATTTCGAAAGAAAAACTACTTTGAAAACTGAATAGGAGCACTGAATCATGAGTTCTTTGGCCTACTGCTGGAAGTCTGTATGACAAAAGTTTTCAGACTTTTTTGCAGTTGACTCAGAATTAGTTTACATGACTGATAATTAGACTCATTAGGGTATGCAGCTTAATATTTGAACCTTCTCCAATTTTCCTGTGTGACCTTGTTTAAATTACTTAATTCACTTTAGTTTCCCATCATTAAAAAAACCAAACATTTCCATCACCTGCACCACCAAAAACACCCCAACACGAAAATCTTTCCCTGCCTGTATACCTTGCTTGTATGATGTTGAAGTTTTAGGTGTGTGGACGGATGGCATTGGTTATCATTATGTTTTCTATGAGATACAGCACACATATCTTCCCAAATCCAGAGTAAAAGTGTATCATATTAACATCTAGGTGTACACTGAGGCCAGGAGATGTATACATCAATTTCTGCTTTGTCTTCACAGTTCCATAAAACCTTAGAGCCTACCTGCATCAAAAAAGCCTTCACAGAAACTTTGCTGAAAATTTATCACTTAAAGATAAAATTATTTTTAAAAACAGTTTTCTCTAAATGACAGTATATTTGTTTGTACAGCTTTCACCACATCAAAATTACTATACTGTCATTTCACATAGTCCAAAACTTCCAACACATCAATGCAATGGAGGCAGAAGCAGTGAGAAGACAAAATTGGGGGTACACAAGTGCAGAAAGTAAGAGTTCTGCAGGGCAGGGGAACTCCTGGGGCTGGCTTCCACTCGGGCTACCTGTACTGCTGATGCTGCTCCTGAATGGCTTCTTTTAATAGCTAAGTCAGGGTGATGTGTGTGCAAGTACAGTACTAATTATTCTCAGCCTTTTCATTCCTTAAACAAAATCATCAGATCTGAAAAAAAAAGATCCTTGAGAAAATTACTTTATTTGACATTAGTATGACCCTCAAGCATTTGAGAATTTATGCTGGATATTCTGTACCCACAGAGAATTTAACACAGAGGGTTTGGGCACAGAGAACAGTTTCTTTTTAGTGATGAGAGTGTTTTCTATTTCCCTTTTAGCATGCCAGGCACATAGAATATTTCTTTTAGCAAGGTAAAAGAAAAACCATACAAACAATTTAAAACCAATAGCCCAATTAATCTTCATTCAGGTGAAGGATTCTGTAAAATATAATATTCAGACAGCCTTAATGGATTCTGAAAGAACTAAGGTTCAGGGGGAAAAAAAGCAAAATTTATCTTAGTCCCTGTTTTTCCAGTGGAGCAACTAGTTTCTTACTGCAGAGACCCAAAAAATTTAGGGGACAGTTTATTAAGGAGACATCCAGGGATTTAGCAATACCATTTTGTCAAGGCTAAATCTCCCAGAACCTCATGCCTAGATGAGGGGATCAGCTAATGTATGCCATAATTTTATATGGACAGCCCTGGAGTCTCTTGCTGCTGAATTATTTATTAGAGAGACCAATTGTTTGTCAAGGCAGATAATAGGGAAATTTTTCCCTGGAAAAAATAGATTACACTCATGCTTTTAGTTTAAAAGAGTATCTCTCTTTATACATTCAATGTCATTTTTACTCTCTGAAGCCAAAAAATATATAATAGCTGATCTTAATAGGTAAAGAACACTTTAAAGACTGAAAGATCTCAAAAGATGTATTTAAACTGAGGAATAGTCTGTTTTGTTGAAGAATTCTGAAATTATTGGAAATCTGAAGCTTTTGGAAATCTACCTGAGCATACCATTTTACCAAAGAAGAAATTATTTTTTATGAGAAAAGGTAATATTCTCATGACAAAAAGGTTTCAGCTTTTATGATAACATTTGATAGTGATGAAAAAAAAGGACGTGGGACAGATCAGTGAACTTGGTGGCCTTAAATATAAGGAAGAGAAATTCTAATAAGACTGATGTTGTTTGTGGCCAGGCACCTCTGAAGCAACACACCTTTCCCAACAATTCCCTTGACAAAGTCTCAACATTGGCCCCAAATAAATCCCCAGATGGACAGTGAAATCCAGTGTGCCTCTAGAGACACACCTTTCCCTGTACCACAGAGGGCATCTTGATGTTGCTGAGGAAAGGATGCTGAATTACAAACCGTGTCTAGGCAGAAATTTGTGTGTGTTGACCAATGCCTGTGATAACATCCAGTTTTGAATGTAATTTATCATTTGCTCTCTAGTGGCCTGATCCGGTTTTGGATGAAGCCAGTGGAAAAACTCCTGCCAACTCCATTGGCAGTGAAATCAGGTCATAGATGGAAAGATACAGAATTTCTAACAAATTTCAAAAGCATGGTGAAGCAAGTAGGTGAAAACAAGCTTATTTCTGACTGCCAGTTAAAAGAATAAGAAATACCCCTAAAGTTACCTTTTTAATCAAAACATGTTAAGTCAAAACTAAACTGCAAGCATGAGTAGTATATTTATATATTAGGCTGCACATCAGGGATAAGGTTTAGCAACATAAACTTGTAATTATGGCAGATATACATACAGGCTAGAGCTGGATCTGCCCTGAACTACAGAATTGGCGAGTGTATTTTTGTTTTGCTTCTGTCTGCCAACATAGTAAAACAGTTACAGGAACGCTGAAAGTAGAAACCATCAACAACTTTCAGCTGGGCTCAGGGAACCAGCAAATGAGGTCCACTTGGAAAGCGCTTTTAAAGGTGCTGGCATTTATCAGTACTGGTCACTTTTAAGCACCACCCCCTAAGGGCACAGGAGCAGGCAATTCCTAGATGTTGGAAGTCAAGAATGCCAGCTTGGCTGACCAGTTAAAGTAAACAAAGAAGGTGCATGCTGAGTAGAAGCAAGGTCAGATGATATCAGACGGATACAGGGATGCTACTCAGCATTGCAAGGAGAAAATTCGAGAGGCCAAAGCTTAACTGGAGTTGAAGAATGGCCAGTACTACGTGAGGCAATAAAAAGGTTTTCTTTAAGTACACTAATAACAAAAGACAATGTGAAAACAACATCAGCCCATTACAGGATGAGGTTGGTCACCTCACAATTAGGAAAGTATGCAAGGCAGAGTTGTTTGACACTGTAATTCTTGGGGCTGTCTTGTGCAGGGCTAAGAGCTGGACAGGACAATCCTTGTGGGTCCCTTCCAACTCAGACTATTCTGTGACTGTGTTTTAATTTCTGTGATTCTGTGACACAGAACTGGAGCTCTAATGTGATAATGCTGAGTTAGAGGAAAAGAATGTCTCCAGAGAAAAAATAGGACAAGAGGACTAGGGGGGAGGGATTGTCATCATCCTACATCTACTCAGTGGCTATCCCTTAGGCACAGGCAAATTTACCAGTTGCCTAAGGCAGAAGACTGCCAGAAACCAGTGAGAAATAATGGAAAATATTAGAATGTGGATCCTGCTGTACTGCCACAACAAGAAATTATGGAAAATATTAGATGGTGGTTCCTGCTATGGGAGACAGGAGATCTTAGTAGGGATAAGGATCTAAGCATCTCTGATCCTCCTACAAGGCAGGAAGAATAACCTGGGCTCCCTCTACATACCCCATCTATTTTCTCTACTCCTACTCCATGCTACTTAGACTTCCACAGCCCCTGATGTATCCTTTACCCAGTGGCTAATAAGTGCCACTTTCAACTGGAAATAAATTTGAGTACATGCCGATCTTTAGACTGAGCAGCAGCCTTTGGAAATACACTCATACAATACCTAGAGTGTAATAACAGGAGACAGCGTAGCTGTTTAAAGAGACTATAACAGAACAACCAATTTAGTTATTAATCTATTCTTGGAAACAGAGAAGTACTGTCACCGCTTATGCTTTTCAGATGACTGCTCTAATCAGACCCTGTAAGTCAGAAAGAGCTCCATTTTCCCCTGTCACCCTTACATTCTTCATTAAGCTGAAAATCAGTATGAATTAATCAACCTTTAATCTGTTCGTTCTAGGAGAAAAAAGTATTTCCTATAAAAGAAATTCTGTTTTCTCTAGTCTCTGATTTATCCATATTAGGCCTTGAGAGGTAGGGGAGCTTCACAGAAAGCTCTCTTCTCCCACTCAGGCAAATTCTCACCTAACTGAACAGCTGCTTGCTGTGCCACACACAGTGAAGTTCAACAAGGTCCATGGTGTCTGCTTCTCTTCCAGCATATATGATCCATCTCATTAAACTGAGTGCTTCACCGAAACCCCAGAGACTAAAGGTATCCACACCTAGCTTTTTTATTGTCAACCCAGAATTCAAAAATTCCTGATTTAGGCAAGGAAGTCCTCGACCACAGCTGGGAGGGAGGATACTCAGTGAGAAGGGAAAGAGATAAGGCAGGTATAGAGTGCTTCTCTCCCCTATGTGATCTCCAAGCACCCAGCAATCAGGAATTTAGGGTCTTCTTAGAGCAGAGGTTGCATCCAGATCACCATGTCTAATAGCAACAGATAAAAGACGTGAACAACTCTGCAAGTCCCCTCTTGTATGGAGCACATTAAGCTATAACTCTGCTCTCTGATGCCACTTCTAATATTAACTATATATTTTGATATTTTAGGGCTGAGTTTTCCCCCTTTTGATTGCACTAGCAAAGCCTACAACCATTTGAAAGCAGCTGCCATTTGGACTTGAAAGAGTCTACATTATCCCTAATGTTCACAAAAAGCCTTATGACCATAGATGTTGCTTCAACACACACTTGCCCGAAACACCACCACTAATGGCATTGTAGAAGACTTTCAAGCAGAAAAAAAATCTTAAAAACTTTGTGTAGCCTACTAGAGAGTGCTCAGCGGAGTTGCAAAATTCAGGATTTTTTTTTTTTTTTAAAGCTTTTAGAGAATTGCACAGTGGAATAAACATGTAGATCATTTGCAGAAGAGCACTGTGAATACCAGTGCATACATCAAATTCTCCTTTTCTACGGCTTGTAGTCAGAGGACAGCATGGTGCAGTTGACACACCTGATGGGCAGGGTGCCATCCAGAGGGACCTGGACAAGTCCAAGCAGTGGGGCCATGGGAATTTCATGGGGTTTAATAAGGTCAAGTACAAGGCGCTGCACCTGGGTCAGGGCAACTTCCAGTATCAACACAGGTTAGGGATGAACAGATCAAGAAGTGGGAAGGGGACTTGGGGATGTAAAGAAGGTCTTGGGCTGCTGGATGAGAGGCTGGACCCAGCAATGTGCACTCATAGCCCAGAAAGCCAAACGTATCTTGGGCTGCATCCAAAGCAGCATGGTCAGCAGGTCAAAGTATTTTCTACCTTTTTACTTTGCTCTGGTGAGTTCCCATCCTGCTGTGGGGTCCCCAACACAGGGACATGGAGCTGTTGAGCAAGTCCAGAGGAGGTCACCAAGATGATCAAAGGGATGGAGCACCTCTCCTGTGAGGAACGGCTGAGACAATTGGGATTGTTCAGCCTGGAAAAGAAAAGGGTTCAGGGTGACCTAATTGGGACCTTCCAGTACCTGAAGGGAACCTACAAGAAAGATGGAGAGGGACTATTTACAAGGGCCTGTAGTGACAGGACAAGGAGGAATGGAACCAAACTGAAAGAAAGTAGGTTTAGATTGGATATTAGGAATAAATTCTTTACTGTGAGGGTGGTGAGGCACAGGGACATGTTTCCCAGAGAAACTGTGGATGCCCCATCCCTGGAAGTATTCAAGGCCAGGCTGTATGGGGTTCTGAGTAACCTGGTCTAATGAAATGTGTCCCTACCCATAGCAGGGGAATTGGAACTGCATAATCTTTAAGGTCCTTTCCAACCCAAACCTCTCTGTGATGAACTCTCTCTCACCTCCAAAATGAACTCAAGTAATTTAAGAGAGAAGTGGTTTCCAGTTATGCTTTCTGTTTTGCCAATAAAGCCAGCTTTTCTTCTCTGGCAAAATTCTGAGGCATCATGGGCAGATTGCATGTGTTTCCCTCAAACATATAGAGTACCATCTATATGCTGGGTGTTGGGCGAACATTCCATAGCACTCAGCTTGTGCAGGCTGTTTTCATTAACCCAGTGTTCTGCTTTATAATCAGCCTAAAAATAGCAATTTGATGTAATTGTCAGGTTTTTCAATAGAAAAGCACAGAGCAATTCTCCTAATTGAACCAGCTATTTTTCATTCACTTACCTTTCAGAGGGGTATTGACTTCCTCTGAGCCTAGGCTGTGTAAACATTTTTGTGAACCCATTTTTTTCGGAAACAATCTGAGCATTGAAAGTGTCTCTTCTTTAGATTTTTGGGGAGTTGGCATTTCAGTCACTAGCAACCTTGCATGCAAAACCTCTTTGAATGCATGACCACATCTTTCTGTAGCCCTTCCTCTAATGGGAAATCAGTGTTCCATTTACAGCAGAAGGGCTAAAATGGCTTAAAATTTAATGATCTATCATTAATTACCCCACAATAACACAGATAAAATACAAAATCTACTTTCTAACATCTTCCTCATTTACAGTGCTAATGTACCAAAAAATTACCTGTTTCACAATTTACCAGGGAAAGTGCCCTACCAGGATCTTCCAAAGATACCTGTGAAAAAAAACCCTAATTTTCAGTGAGAGCCAGATTTTAACAGGTGTGAGCAAGCAAACAGTCGTGTGTACAGGTGAGTGGTGTGGGGGAAAGGAGGAAGTAGGAAGTATTGAAACACTGCCACTTGTCCTTTATCTTGGACAGCCTGCATAAGGGCCTTTTGTAATTCTACTTCCAGCAAATGTTTAGAGGAAGAAAGGAGAGAAAGAGAAATATCTCTGCGTCACTTTTAAATATTATGGAATTTAACTGATTTTGTATGAAGGAACAAGTAGCATCTGTACCAACTTTGTAGACCTTGAAGTAAAACCTGTTCAAAAAGGCCTTTTTTCCAGACCCAAACCACTTAAATATCCAAGGGAAGCCACCAAACATTTTAATTTATTTAGCAAAGGTACCATGTGAGCAAGCAGGTAACACAGCTACAGAGATATCCTTGGGTTGTCAGGTTCCGACTCAGAAAGTGTCTGACGCTGCCAGCAAGAGAGAGAAAAAAAAAAAGCTGTTACAGCTCCTTCCTCCCATTTCATTCTTTCCATCAAAACCCGCACCACCTGTGCTGTATTGTTTATTTTGGCAGACCTTAAATGGTTTTTCTTTTCTGTGCCCTCATTTACACAGCCACACATTCTATACATACACGCACTGATTCAACTTTCATTTTTTGTTTGGTGCTAAATTAAGGTAGCTATACTAAAACCAAGCCACTCTCCATGGTATCTGAAAAGTCACAGGAGATAGGTGAAGACCTGTGTGACTGAAGAAATAGAGGAATCATTGCACACTTTTTTAAAAAGGGTGGAAAGGCTGATCCTGGGAACTACCAACCTGTCAGCCTCACCTCTGTGCCTGGGAAGATCCTGGAACAGATCCTCCTGGAAGCTGTGCTAGGGCACATGGTGTTCAGTGAGTGATTTGACAACCAGCATGGTGTCACAGAGGGCAAGTCCTGCCTGACCAACCCGGAGGCCTCCTGTGATGGAGTGACTGCAGCAATGGGCAAGGAAGAGCTATGGATATTGTCTACTTGGACTTCCGCCCAGCCTTTGACTTGGCTCCCCACAACATCCTCTCTAAATTTGAGATGGATGGATTTGATGTGTAGACAGTTCAGAGCACGAGGAATTGGTGTGATGGTCACATTCAGAGGGTAGTGGTCAATGGCTCAATGTCCAGCTGAAGGTCAGTGACAAGTGATGTCCTTCAGGGGTCCTAATTGGGACCAGTGGTGTTTAATGTCTTCACTGATGATGTAGACACTGGTATTGAGTGCACCCTCAGCAAGCTGGCAGATGATACCAAGATGAGTGGTGCAGTTAAGAAGCCTGAAGGACAGGATGCCATCCAGAGGCCATGCTCAAGAAGTGAGGCCATGGGAACCTAAGAGGTTCAACAAGACCAAGTTCATGGTCCTGCACCTGGGTTGGGGGCATCCCCAGTATCAATATGGGCTGGGGGAATGAAGGGATTGAGGGCTTGCCTGTGAAGAAGGACTTGGAGATGCTGGTGAATGAAAAGCTTGACACAATTCAGCAATACATGCTCATAGCCCAGAAAGCAAATTGTATGCTGGACTGCATCCAAAGCAGCATGGCCAGAAGGGTGAGGGAGAGGATTCTACCCCTCTGCTCTTGTCAGACCCCACCTGCAATGCTGCATCCAGCTCTGGGGTCCTCAGCACAGGAAATACATGGACCTGTTGGAGCAGGTCTAGAGGAGAGCCATGAAGATAATCACAGGGTTGGAGCACCCCTCCTAAAAGGAAAGGCAGAAAGAGTTGGGGTTATTCAGCCTGGAGAAGACTCCAAGAAGACCTTAATGCGACCTTTAATTACATAAAGGGGTCTTACAAGAAAGGTGGGAATAGACTTTTTGCTAGGGCCTGTTGTGATAGGACAAGGGGTAATGGCTTTAAACTGGAGGATGGTGGGTTCAGACTAGATATAAGGAGTATATATAGTATAAGGAGTATATATATATTTTTATTGTGAGGGTGGTGAAACACTGGAACAGGTTGCCCAGAGAAGCAGTAGATTCCCCATCCCTCAGAATACCCAAGATCAGGTTGGACAGGGCTCTTATCAACCTGGTTTAGTTGAGATGTCCCTGCTCATTGCAGGGGGGTTGGACTAGATAACCTTTAAAGGTCCCTTCCAACACAAACCATTGTATGATTCTATGAAGCAGAGGAAAATAAACTCTCACAACATTATTCCATTTTTGGTGTTTTGATAACCAAATTAATTAGGTAGAAATATGCGTTATATTATAAAAAACACACCAGAAACCACAAAAACCAAACAAATAAATAACAAAATAAAACAAAAAAAAACCCAAAACACAGGAACAAACCCAAAATATGTATGGATGTAAATGGACTCCTTATCCTCCCTGTGCATTTGGGTTTTACTCCCTTTAGCTTTGCCTGAAGTTTGAGTTGCTCTCCCAGCTGCTTACTCACACTCAGAGAAACCATCTTCCCTAAAAGCATCTTTTAGCCACCTGATTCCATTCAGAGCTCCTACCATTTTTCTCTATCCAAACTGTCATTACTATCACTAGAAAGCTGTCAGAGAACCTGCTTTTTAAAAAGAAAGGATACAACCACTTCATGCCTACATACACCCCCCCTTACTCTTTTTGCAGGAGTGGTGTAGGGTAGTTGGGGGTGACTAGGTTTTCAACAAGGGAATAATAGGTGAGCATCTGCAGGCTGGGGAGAAATGCAGATTTGACATATTAGCTGTTTACAGCTGAAGTCTGTGTCCAAAACTCAAGAAGTCACATTTGCTTGTGCAGTGGAAAACTTATAAATATATATGGACACCTCCAGTGCCTGGTGAAACTGGGCTTTACTTGAGAGTAAACTCTTCACCAGCACAATTTATTGCAAAATGTAAAAACTTTCTTAGCAATTTGTATTTGCTTGGGAAGGAAATAAAAACATGTTCTCTAGTAAAGGACTTCTACCTTTTTCAGCCTTAGAGATTCCTGACAGATTTTATTTCTGATGGATTATGTTAGATTTATTTCTCATGTAGCAATGGATTGAATTTGCGTAAAATCTATTAGGCTTATTCCCCACTATCTTACACCAGATCTATACTACCACATTTCACACCCACCACAGATATTGGGAATTAGGTCTTCTCCATTAAACTCATTTGAAGCTTTTGACTTTTACTGTTATACAGGCTTGTAATGCTGGTGATCACATTTATGTGTAAAGCTTTTCTCTCCAAAACCAATTTAATCTATATTGTCATACCCAGAAATGCACACAGCAGGTGCTATCTAGTGCAGATTCTCCTGCATTTTTACATGGATAAATAGTTCCCATTGTAGTTATAAGAACCTATTATTCTCCTATTTCCCTTGATTCCTCAGTACACTTTTGTTTTTCCAGCTTTATGTGTGGCTGTAACACTCCTAGAAACCTGACGAAAATGTTAAAATGTAAGAGATTCCTCAAATCAACTGTGATGGAATTAAGTATTAAAGCAGCACAGCGAACATATGTCTAAGACTCACCTATACTTCTGTGTAGAACAGCACTACAGCCACAGAACGTGTTTTTCAGCTGTCTTTCAAAATGGGAGATGCAGTGTGTTGCAAACGTAGAATTCCAAATCTCAAAAGCAAAAATAGAGTGGAAGAAATCAAGATGTGAATGAAAAAAAAAAAAGGTTATTTAACATATAGTTAACAAAATCACTTCAGAAAAATAGCAAACAGAAAATACTCAGAAAACCCACCATTAACATAATTTTATAAAAAATCCTTACTGGATTAATGGAAAGAATAGATTACTGTCAATGAAAACTAACTATAGTTCTCACATAGTATTTTATTCTTGAAAATATATGTTCTAGCTTAATGAAAAGGAAAAACATTATAATAATAATTGGATGGCACCAATTTCCCTTTACCACCAAAAATATTGAAGCAAAGTTCTTATGGCATGGAGATGCTTCAACAAAGCATAGAGCAGGCCATTAATGTGATGATCAACATGAGAAAAAGACTTGATTAGTGACATAAAGCACAGTAATCTTGACTTATATGGAGGAGCTAAATGTTTTTGGATGGCCTAATTATTAGTTTTTGGTCTCCACTTGCTGTCACAGATCACTAAGCTATGACAAATATGAGAACAGCCATGGCATTTGCCAAATCATGGGATTTTTTGGAACTAGTAAACCCAGGAGAGATGTAAAATTACACAGATGATGAAAGGTTTAAACAAAGTGCATTATTTCAGCTGACTCTGTTTCCAGGAAATTCACATAATTAAATTTGTTTCCAGGAAATGGAAATAAAGGAAATAGCCCACCATCTTTTTTAAACTTTGGACATGTCTCCTCCCAGTCTTCAGAGAGTATTGCATTAGATTCATTGGTCTCTGAACTAACCCACAAACCACACACCACAAAGACATAAAATATCAAGTTAATTATGTAGCCCAGGGACATCTCTTTTTCACAGAGCCTTGGCTGCTCAATAAGCTATCAATCTTTTTCTCCAGATGGTGCTGCCTCCATTCAGTTGCTCCATTGTTTCCTTCGTTATGCAAGTGGTTTCTTGATTAAAATTTGTCAACTGTCCTTCCCCTAAGCATTCTCCAAATTCAAATAATATCTGCAGTTAAATGAAAAAGAACAACAAACCCCAAACACAAAAAAAACCCCTGCTCCCAAAAAAGCCACTCACTAAAAATATTAAATGGAGAATGGAAATATTTTTTTTCTGTATGTTCTCCCAGAAGACAGATGTAGAAGAGTTTATCGGTACTATGCCAAAGGCCAGATGCATATCTGACTGTCCTATATGTGTCTCTGCACCTACCTGCTCTCTGCTTTTAGTGAAGTAGATAATTGAGCTATCCTTATTTTCCAGATTTTGCGCTTATGCATACAGTTTTAATCCTTAGATATTCCTGAAACAAACTATTTTCAACTGACGCATTTAGGTTTGCTTTGTCCCCCTAGTAACAGGGGACTATTTTCACCACTATCTCTCACTACTAGTTCTCATCACTTTTCACCACTACTTCTCATCAAAGTGTACTAGTAGACCAGTAAAAGGAGGACTTTAGAAGATTTGTAGTTTTAAGTATTGAAAAGAGAACATTTGAAATGCAGAAGGTCCTCTAATTTGTATTGATGTTTTCAGCATTTAAAATGCTGGAATGAAACACTTTGAATAGCAAGTTTCATAAGAAGTCTTTGAAAATGCTGTGGTTCTGCTGAGAGAAGAAGTCTCAGGAGGACAGCTCTTACAATACTGTGTCAGTACTGCCTCCAGTCTTGGCCAGACTGCACCAAGAACCACAGCCATGTAGAGACCAACAGCACATGAAAAAAATCCACACTTTGAACATTTTTAAATTAGAGAAGATGCAAAGTTGGATGCTGGGGAGAAGTGTAGCCTTTTTAAATTTATCTACTTCAAATCCATCCGTTCTTGTCTATGTGCCTATTTTCACATTCTGCTCTGAAGTGAAGAAGCCATGTGGCTATAACTTGCCTTTAAAATTGAGAGCTTCAGGAAAGCTAAAGAAAAAATGATGCAAATATTTGCTTCAAGACATATTTCAGTTACATTTCACAAGATCTACACTTGTAAAACTGGATAAATGAAGACTTTTTCACTTACATTCTCTACTTGAAGTTAAAGGACTGGTAATCATTTCCTATTTGCTAGTCACTGGGAATAAAATAAAAATATGAAACTCTCAAGATATTATTATTGCTCTACATATCAAAGAATTATATCTTTTTAAGGAGACTTATTAAATTTATTTATCTTTTCCTGACTCTATGATATATATATATATATGTATGTATACGTATATATATATGTATGTGTGTGTGTATATATAAATATATATAAATATAAATACTGCACAACTATCAGAAATAGAGCTTGGCAAAAAGGTAAAATATTTTACATTTAAAATGACAGTCTTATGAGATTTTTTTTTTCAAAAATGCAGTTCCCATAGCTTGATGAACATTTTAGTGTGAAATTTAGAGTCCTTAAAATCAGTGGTAAAAGCCTGATTGACTTCTCTCAGTCAGAAGTTCTCTTTTCTCTTCAAGACTTCTCTCAAACACTTTACTTTTAATGCCTTATAAGTCATCCTAAATTCTCCAAATCAAACCACTTGTTCAATCAGGTAAGGTTTTCTCACATCCCAGGATTTACCTGTGCAACATGCATACAGGCCAGAGCCAGGAATTTCATTTTTCAAAGGTAACTACAGACTCAAATTTGACTTTTCATCAAGGAAGATTAAACCTTTTTTCTGTGTTTCAAAGCAGGGAAACAGAACAGAAAGTCCTAAGATTGTAATGTGTTTCCAATGTCTTAGTACAGTTCGTTACTGCTTGGAACTTGTAGAAAACATGACTGGACATTTCATGAACACTTCCTTTTCAAACGTAGTATTGTAACTGCACTGATAACATTGTGCCATATGTAGCTATATCAGCCATGAGCAGTGAGAAGACTGGAGGTCACAGGAGCTCAGTGAACCTGAAGGACATGGAACTTGTGTTGGAAGCCTACTTCTCAGATCCTGTGTCTGAAAGAGAGACACAGATATTTATTCTATTCCAGTTCAGCCCTGCTTCTAGAACTCTAGGTCATAATCTGGTGTCCTCTTAAAAAAGTGACCTTTTATGGTGTTCCCAGATTTTCAAGGTTCCATTATCAAGTTAATCTATTTCCAGAAAGTATCTATAAAATTTCATTATGTGATTTATTTTGCTAGTCAATTTGTAACCATGGCATATGCGGCCGCAAATATATTTTGAGGTGTTCTGAGGGGCCTGAACTAGCTGCTTCAGTACATCTGTGAAGGTCTGATTTGCTTCATACCAGCTGATTTGAGTACCAGTAACAGTCTGACAAGGGAAGCACAGAACTCTTGTCAAAAAAGCAAATTAAGTCAGATTGCATTGATCATCATCCATGACACTGGATACTGAAAACAAATAGTTTAAAAGAAAGGTTGGAAGGGTATACAGTACTGCTCTCACTGCAGTGAGTCTGAACCTTTAGCTTTTCTTCTTCCAGAGGCTAGGAAATATTTCACTTTTAAACCAAGATTTCAGGCTCACTCACAGCTTTTGTCTTGTGTTCAAGTGATACATGTTACCCTTCTGTGTCCTTCCAATGAATCCCTAAGCCATTTATTCCATAGCCATATTAGACAAAGACTGTGATGCTTGGAAGAGCAGTTTATGCAATTGTTAGCCCTTTAAACAGACAGAGGATGGAAATCTTAAAGGCTTGCAAAGCCTGATTGCAGTCTGTGCCTTAAATTTGCACAATGGCACTAATACAGGATATGAGACCATAGTAGAAAATGGATCCTGAGAGGTCCTGACGTGTTTGTTTCCAGGCAAATTTTCAATGGCTCCAATGTGGGGGTGTAGTACGGAAGATACTGTCTGAAATGTCCAGGACTACAAGTTGTAATATGAAATCATAGGAACTAGAACAGCATGCTGTGAAAATCCAACCAGCATGGAAGGGATTAGCCTTTTAAATGAAACAAACACAATGAGAAGCATATTATTCCAACCCCAAAGTTCCTGCAGGATACACACTTGACAAAAATCTATCTAGTGAAATTTTATTTACATTTCTAAAAGAAGCGCATCATCCTGTCCCAAAAATGGACTTATTTTACTGTTTCTATGGCAACTGTTTGCCTTTCAGAGCTACCAAGTGAAATGAATGGCTATAAAAACACTTTGTATGGTAAATTGATTCCCTGTTCTTCATTCCATATATGCAGCAGTGCTTCACTTAAAGGTGCTTAGTGATTTAGCTCTATCATAATTCTAAATAGGTATTTGTACTGTTTTCATGGAGATCATTAATCCTAAACCATGAACATCTGAAGCCTTAGTAAAACGTTTTTAATATATTTTAGATTTATGTCTGTAACAAAATCTTAATTTTGATCACATCATAAGTCAAAATATCTTTGCAGACCATCCATCAAACAGCCTGATTTTTAAAACATTCTGATATTCTTGATGGGGCCATATATTGTCCACTTCTGAGCAAACATTAAAACTAACTAATTATTTCATATAGGACTACACAAGTGGAGAATTTCTATAGCTGCTATGGTCTAAAGGCACAGAAGAAAAAAAGTATTAGAAACCATTCCCTTTTTTTTACCCTAGAAAAGCTGAAACGTATACAAACACTTACTCATGTCTGAAACAGAACCTGCAGATTCAATAGCTAAACGGGGTTATATAACTCATTTTTCTCTGAAGTGGATGTGATTTTATTTGTGCTTTCTGTGGTATCCCATTTAAATTACCTTGAGCTTCTTTCCCATTTGTCACATCATTTAACACAGAAATGTCCTCGTGGTAGTTATTCTTCTCTTCCTGCAGTTCTTCAAGTGCTCCATGATCCCATTATTTTCTATAAGTTCATCTTAACAGTTGTACTAAACTTTCCTGTCTTGTATCCCTGTCCCATTCCTATGGTGAAAGGCCAAGGATATTTTAGATCTTGGCCGGAACATTAAATGAAAGAAAGTATTCAGCCGAGAGCATTTAATTGACAACTGCCCCAGGAAGAAACTGAGGAAACTGAATCATAGTTTCTGCATTTTTCTCTTAACAAAATAACCAATTTGCAAGTTTTCAGACATGGAACATTTGAGGGAAGATGAATGATGTAGCAGATTTATATGAAGAACAGCACATTTTGGAGAAGGGAACCCTTCTTGCATGCTTGCAAATTGATAAATTGACATGTGATGATGCTATTGTGAAGACAGTTTTCAATGCAGAGGCAAACAAAAATCGGCAAGAATACTTACATTAGAAGTGAGTACATCACTGGTTAGCTCGCACCTAGTGCCATAGGATCACTAGTCAGGAACTACAAAACCCACACCTTGGATAGGTAAATAATATTGAAGTTTCAGGTCTAAGTCCTCAATCAAGCAGAATGAACTTGAACTTAAATTTCCAACATCCAAGTCTACTGCTCTGGCTATTGACTTTCATGCTGGAAGTATCACCTTGTCTGAAGAAACTTTCCTCTTCCCTTATTAAATAAATGTAAGAGTCAAAGCACATTCATTTCTACAGAGGTTAGAATTTTGAGAAACTACTTTTTTTTTCTAAAGACAGTAAGTAATAGCTACCCTTAGAAAACCAGTCTATTTGGACTTCCTTCTGTTTCAATAAATAACAGGGTACTTAGAACACAATGCATAGTTGCAACAGCATATTGTCATATGTGATTTCTTGTGGATATAAAAAAGAAAAAGATTCTTATTTTATGATCTATCTCAGAGAAAGAAAGAAAAGTATTGTATTTAAGTATGCTTGTGTAAAGACCATCCGTTTTTTTGCAAGGCCAAATAATAAAGGTCTGCACTACTTTGAATATAAAAACCTTGTTATTAAAATTTATCTAGAAACTATGCTTTCTCATTGAAACCTCACTACCAAAGTTTTAAGTCTGGTACATATATCAGGCTTGTAAACAGAAATAATGGTTCAGAGCTTGTTAGGATCATTACCTGGCTCACTAAACAGAAATATAGGGGTTTTTATCACTATTTCTATGGGCCACTTCTCTGTGTTGTTTGATAAAACACTGATAGGATGTAGCGTTTGGGATACTGCCCTGAAAAACACTGCCTCAAACACTCATGCATCAGCAGTGACTGTTGAATTAAGCCAGGCAATAGCCAATAATACCATCAACCACAAAAGGCTGATTTCTAGAGCTCTGCAGGGGAAAGCACGCTCCATGAATAATGAGCTATTGTGGAGTGGGCTGTAAATGCACTGTAACCGCCCCATCTGCTGGTGCAGGCTCAGGCTGCACACAGGCGCCCTGGAAGCTTCCAGCTCACACTAAAACAGGTCAGTGCTTTGGCTGGGGGCTGTGTCACGAAATATCTGGGTTCAGGTGTGGCTCAAGAATAGCCCTGGCTAGGTCAGCCCTGGACCACTGGGCAAGAGTGCAGAGGGAGAAACATTGTTGACTGCCCGGTTTGTTCCCAAATCCCTGGCAATGTTACCAACTGCTCGTTAGTAAGCAATTTCATCTGTATGCATAAACAACTGTGGCATCTCCACCTTCTGAGGGATGCAGCATGTGGTGAGCATGATACAATGAAATACCAGCTTTGATCAGCTTCAGGCCATTGATATGCCAGCCAAGTCACTCATGGTGTATCGTGACTATAGTTACTACTGCTAATAGCAGCATTACTATTAGAATTATTGCATCATTCCTTAATAACAACTGCTGAATAAATTTATATGGCATATTATTATATAACAACTGATCTGACATACAGAGTGATAATGGGAGAATATTAAAAACTTATCCACATAGTACCTTAGGGGGAAATAATGATGTTTGGATGTTTGTGATTTTGTTTGACTTTTGTCAGGTGAAGTAAGAGGCAACGACCCATAGAAGACCAAGGTCATGTTTCTACTCTGCTTAATTCTGGCCAAAATTCCCAGTCACAAACCCAGCTTTTATTTAGTGTGCTTCCCAATATGGAAGTCCCACAAAGGCAGTTCATGTGTTGCTGATTATAAACACGAGAGAGTTATAAGCCAGTTCATCACATTTATGTTATGAATGTGTTCCATTATTTTGTAAAGACATAACAGTATGACACAAGTAACATGAAAGCAAAGCCCTCTGAACTTGAAATTCTCAGTTGCAGAATTTAATTTTTCTAAACAAAAGCAAAGGTGTTGGTTGTTTGCATTCCCCCCTTCTGCCCTTCCCTGAGCTGCTCATAAAATTGAATTCTCTAAAATCTAATGTAGGAGAATGCTGTCTTTGGAACATTAACACTGTGTCACCATTTCATTCTATTCTATTTCAGGAAACAAATACCAACTCAGCTTATTTTGTTCTCCAACCATCACCAACTAGTTAAAATAGCTTGAGTTAAGCATCAAATTAGTGCTTTGCACATCAAATAAGGCACATAAAAAGGTTTTAAGTGGTAACTAATGTTCATTACAATAAAAACACAGTATAGAATATTGAAAAATACAAAACATGATGGTCTATAACATATTAAAACATAACTTGCACCTATTTGGTAAAGACTGCCTTTTCTGAACACAAAACTCTTGACGGATATGTCAGAACCCTTCTCTTCAAACCTTCAGGTGAAAACAGGATGTTTTTCCTCCCTGAATTTCCTTATTCTACCCTGCAACACCTTTCACACATCAAAAAAGTCCTTTCAGCAATGTAGCCTAACATGCAAACTTTTTTCCTTCTTTTAGAACTCTGTGAGCTATGGGTATGTCTTCAGTGAGCTATAGGTCTTCTCAGTCTATCATCTAGGGCAATGATGTTAGAGGAGAGAAAAGCATTTACCCTGTGAATTTTAAAACAAATTCCTCCCGTTGAGATTCCTTGGAAAGCATCTAAGTACTTCTGCACTTTAAATTATGAAACAGAAGCTCCTGGAGTACTTACAGGACTCTTACAATTATAGCCGTATTAACAGGACCACTGAATGAAAAGGCTTTGACGAATCAAGACTAACATTTCATAGCTTTTTTCCCCCCCTCACAGAGATAAGCACTTTGGATTTGTCCTTTTTGCTTAAGGAGTTGCAGTTAACAGAGATGAATAAATGTACACTGGACAGGCAGCACCTCACCCACCATCATGGAAAGAGCCACCATCCCTGCTCTTTCTACTCCTCCAACCAAATGACTGCTCATCTAGTCTTCTCCCAGTTCATTCATGTTTTGCGACGATAGCATGAGGATAGCATGACAGACTTTTGTTATGATCAGTGGCCTAAAAAGTTGCAGCTTTGTAAATCTGACTCAGCTGCTCTTCTCACGGCAAAACCCTCAAAGGTTCTAAGGTACCTTTGAGGAGCAGCTGTCCAGAATACATGGAAGCTCATCAGGCCTAAAACATGAACTTCTGAAGCTGGTAGGAGTTACTGCTGATTTTAATGGGGAAAAACCTAAGCCAGAAAATTAAGGAGGCGTTGTGCAAGCAGGCAGTGAAGGTCCTTTTTGGTCTCTGGCGTTTTCCAGATGAACAAAGGATAGAAAGCATGATTAAAAAATATAGCTTAACTTTGGTTATTCTTTGAATTTTTGCTTTGTTTTCTTTCTTGTCTCATGGTATATTTTTGCTATTGTATATTGCCTTGATCCTCCAAGTGCAATAAAATAATGTGTGAAACACTACCAAAAAACCCAAAAAACCCCAACCAACCAACCAACCAACCAACCAAAACCAAACCAAAACAAAAACCCCCAAAAAAACAAAAACAAAACCAAAAAATTCCGCACAAAGTGCATTAATAAGGTGATAGAACATCTATTTATGCGTGAAGTTTGGTCTGTGAAGAATTCTGCTTCCTTATAATAGTGAGAGAATACATTTTAAGGTGTCCTTTTCTCACTCTTCAGATATGTATTCCTTAGTTACATGTGCAGGAAAATGTAGAGGAAATGCCTACATTTGAAGACAGCTGACTAAAGCTTCCAGATATGAACACCCTACAAATGAGACCCATTTACATATGAAAAAAGCAATACTGAGAAATAGTATCCACCCTGCACCAAATGCAAACTCTTAGTTCAGCACAACTTACAAGTATTAGAAATGCTGATTTGAGAGGTACAGACGGGATTAAAAGCTTGTTCCAAAGCACACTGAAATTGATAACAAGGTCTATGTACACTGCAGTGGGCTTTTGACGAAGTACTGTTGCAGTTTTGTTACAGAGAATGGATTTTTTTTCATCATGGTCCTCTGCAGCTGTCTGTAGCTGCAGCTGTGCAACACTCCAGAATTTTGTCTTATAGAATTTAACATTAAACTCCAGTTTACATTTATCACCTCAATTCAGGCTGTTAAATTTGTGCTACCCCCAGATTTTCCCCTTCTCTCTGAACCTACTTTCTACTGTGCTTCTGCAATAAATCCTTCATCCCTGAGTTCTCACTGCAGCTTCTCTGCAAGAAGTCAAATGAATTTATTCACGTCCTAGCAGCCTTCCCCGTGTTTTGTGTGTGTTAACGAAAAGCCTGCAGTAGCAGGTTGGCACTAACCCAGCTGAGCTCTTCTTCACCACTTCCAGCCACTGCTGCCAAGGCAAATGGCAATGCTTATGAGTTGTGCTAGTTAGTAAAGGAGGTCTCTGAGCAAATTTGATCTGGAGGTTAGCCTGAGGGGAGCACAGAATTTTGGTTTTCTGAACAGTTGTATGGTTCCGACATTCAACCTTCATTTCTGAGGGAATGAGATCTACTCACACTATCATCAGACCTCTCTGTAAATGGGAGCCTTCCTCAGCAATAATGCTTCAGGATTCAGTCTTGCACAAAGCAAGTAAGGCTGAATGCAATCCCCTGTCATGGACAACAGCTTGTAATCTTCCTTCTCTCTGGACTGGTAAAACTTGACTGTATAGTGTGCTTGACTAACAATTTTGAGTTTAGAGTATTCATGGCCTGAAATTATGTCAGCAGAGGTTTAGGATGGGTATCAGGAAAATGTTCTTCACCCAGAGAGTGGCTGGGCACTGGAACAGGCTCCCCAGGGAAGTGGTCACAGCCTGACAGAGTTCAAGTGTTTGGACAATGCTCTTGGGCACATGGTGTGACTCTTGGAGTGTCCTGCACAGGGCCAGGATTTGGACTCAATGATCTTTGTGGGTTCCCCCCCAACTCAGCATATTCTGTGATTCTGCATCTGTTGTTTAGGAGATTTGGATTCTTTTCTTTGACTGATTCAGAGAGAATCTGTCCCATTTGAATTGTTCAAGAATGTTGGGCCATAACAATTGCACTTTTTTGTTTAGATAGGAATGATCCAGCACATTGTTTTAGTCTCTTTAATTGAGCTGCTAACAATGAATGGAAATAAAACACGCCAACTGAATGGAAATAAAGCAAGCCATCCTCAAGGAGAGAGCTTACACTTGCATCAATTCTGATAAGGAGAATCACGTATTTATGCAGTCATTCCTGACATATACGTAGGAAATTAAATTGTTCACCCAAGTTACCACTAACAGTGAATGAGCAACAAAGGGCACTCTGGTTTAGTTGCCCATATTGAATATGTGAAGAGGTCATTGTCTGTCCTGGGGTAAAGCTGATGGAGCTAACCTACAGCATAACTCTCAAAGAGAGCCAGCCTAGCCACTCCACTCTGCAGTACGACCTCAGCTCCAGGCGTGGCATTGTTCTCTGAAACCTAATAGTAGTCTGTAACCCAGGTAATTTAGCCCACCTGAGAGAAAATATTTTCTTTTCTTGGTTCTGCTGCATATTTCATTTGTTATGGCCCATTTTAACAGCTCTTTCAGCTGCATTTAGTATTTTGAAAAGTTAGATTGATTTTTATTCTGGCCACTAGACATTGCTCAAGATCATACATTATGGACAGTACTTCACTGTCATCTAAGCCACTGCTGTAGTGGTGGCTGTTTTGTAATGCAAAAGCCCAGCTGTCTGCTGCTATGTGATAAGTGCTAAAAACGGTACATTGCAATCCAAGCTCCTGTAGCATTATAGCCAAAAGAGGATTATAAATGGCATGGCTGCTGTAAGGAAAGGCTATATACAGTTGCACATATGCACTCCAATAATTCTTATCATGGGAGTGGAGAATGGCATTTTCACTTTTAAGAAATACTTATCTCCAGAGTGTACTACTGCTACCTTGCTGCCAATTACTGCTTCCTGGTAATGAACAGAGACCATATGCTTTTAGGCCATGACATTTGATTAATGACTCTAGCACAGAGTCACCTGAGGAAAGAGTGGTGTCATAAACAAAAAGGAGTCAATAGCTGTAGCATCATCTCTCCACAATATTTTGTGGGAATGTAAGGGAAGGAAGTGAAAGGAATTATAGCAGGAGAATAATGATCATAGCTGTCTTTAGATAGGTCCCCAGAGGGGAGGCATTTGACAGCTTTTGCATGGATGGGGCTGTTCCCTTCCCCATGCAATAGCCTTCATCTGGATATATATCACTATATCAGTAGACTGAATCCCTGCAAAGAGGAAGATGACATCCACAGGCAAACCCAGGGACATCTGAACAGAAACATTTGTAGCCTTGTAACTTGAACCTCATACAAGGCCACAAATGCAGTTCTGCTCGTGGGAGACCTTGAGAACATCATGATAGTCTTGGAGGGGTTGGGTCTGATGTGCAGCCCTGCTGCTAGCTCATGGCCTGATCTTTCCAGCAGTTTTAATGACTCAGGTTTAACAACCCAACAACGCAAAGTAAATAGGACCAAGATAATTATCAGCATCTTTATGTAGCAGGCTTACTTCATGTACATAAAGTAAGAAACATGCAAGTATGAATGTAGAAGTTTGATTTATGAATTGAGTTTGATAAATACAAACCAGCAGTCACAATTTTACTAACACACGTTCATCCAACTTCCAATGAAGCCAAATAGGTGAGAGACAAAAGGAACTACCTAAGGCCAAAATGGGTCTGCAAAACTGCAGAGGAGGTACCTTCTGTTTTTAACCCAGTATTTTCCCATTGACTATGGAGTACAGCTTACACAAATATTTGGATCAATGTATCACTCCCAAGCCCCACTAGTATATTATTTTCCACAAGATACAAGAAACCCATGTGAGGTTCACAGCCTGAGTCATGACAGATTTCTGAGGGCCAAGTTTTATCTCTAACACTTGTTTATTTACTTGTTGCTATAAATATTATAAGTATTTGATTTAAACTCAGACCTTTCATCTGAACATGCTACGCTTTTTGATGGCAAACTGCTTAAAATTTCAGAACGTAAATGACCAAGAAAGAAGAGGAAACAACACAGAAACATTGTTTAATTCTCAGCTTTTTGCTCTAACAGCTCTATTCCATAGAAAAGTTATGGATAACAAATGCAACATCAACCTGAATATTTCATTCTTCTCAAATAGAAAAATGCCACATATAAATTAAAGGGCACACGAAGACTGAGCATCCTCACAAAAAGCCTGACCAACAGCAATAATCATCTTCAAAGACTTGAAATGAGAAAAAAAATTCTTCAAAGGAGCATAGCACAGATATCATAATAGAAATGAACCCAGAACAAAACTCAAGGTTTGCATTTTTGTCCTCCTAGCTTGGATGACAGCTTGAAAAACTTATCTCTAAGGCAACTAAGATTTAGGACCAAAACTCATCAGGGCAGCCATTAATCTTTCTTCTCCCTGCACATTGCCTAAAGACTTGTTGGTCAAAACATTCATGTCCCAATTGTACCCAATTCTAGAGACTGTAAAAGGAAAAAATCTGATGGCACAATTTGATTGTGACAATATGATCTTCTTGGAAATACAATAAAAAACCAACAAAATAATCACAGATTACAAAACAAATGTCAGCTGCTTAGTATGGCACAAGGGCATTTAAGAAGTAGCTCCAGCTGCCAAACTCCTGTTATTGCCTTAAAAGTTAAAATTAATTGAAGAAAAAACCCAGGAAGGAAAATCATAAGGTTTGTAGCCTGGTTATGAAAAGTGTGTGGGGGCAACTGAAGTTTAAGGACAGAGTTGTAGCACTGACCTGAATTCCAGAGAACGTAAAGTAAGGGAAGTAGAGCATCATTAACAGCTCTCTTGGTGCAGCTCTTCAAAATCCCTTGATGCCAGAAAGCAGAATTGAGGCAGGTAAGTTGGGGAGCCCTGCCAAGGTGATAATAGACCTCATTAAAGCCAGAGGGATCAGGCACTGGGTACACTGTAATTTGGAGGATAATTTATAATTACCCTTTATTTTGAAAATAAGCATGCTACAGACAGGTCTTTTAAATTAGGCAGTCACAAACAATAACACAGAAAATACTCTAGAAGGATGACAGCAGGGACAGCTCCAAAGTGCAAGGACCTGATCTGCCCCACTGCATCATCTCCTAAGACTATGTTGGTCAAGATCCTCGATGCAATATCTCTGTGGCTGTATAATCCCCACTAAACAGTATAAAAGAGAACAATTTCATTCTTTTATAGATGGCCCCATGCAGAAGAATATGTGTAACCAGCCTGAACTGCAGGATCTTCTCCTAAGCAACAAGATGCACATCTCACCTCAGTTTATCACTGATTTTCCCACAGTCAGATAGTGATGAAGGGATCTCAGACAGGCCATCCACTAGAAAACCCTAATGATAGGAATTCTGTAAAATGCAAAATGTCACAGACTCTCCAGTACAGTCATGAAGAAAAAAATATTTCTTGCCATGTTTTTTTCTATCAAGTGGTGTGTTTATTTCCAAGAGTTGTACTGGTGTATCTGTCTGTGTGTGCTAAGAGGGAGGCAATCCTCTCACGCATTCAGGCAGTGCATGGAGATTTTAACTGTCAAGGAAAAATACTTCCCATTCTACATAATGCATCAAAGATTTGGTGCACTCTTTATTTTACTCCAGGATGCTATCATGGGGTTTTTTTCAAAACAGGCACTGAGGTGAATGGTTGATCTGTAAATCAGACCATGTAGATACTCCCAATATTTAGCCCTTTCAAATGAGATCCAGCTAATGATATGTTCTGAGGCATAAAGTTAATTGTTCCCACAATCTAGAAATGCAGAAACTGCCATTATTTCCTGAAAATGGTTTTTATACTTTGGGTATTATATTCAGTGTCAAATGGACTACGATTTATGTCAGGCATGCTGTACATTCACCTCAGTGCTCTCCTTCTGAAAAACAAAGCCCTCACTCAGAAAAAGAAAGAAACTAAAAAGGATGTGCATAGCTGCCTTCCTGCCTTTGACAGAGAGACATACAGGTAACAAGGCTTGCCAAAAAGTGATTAGCCTTATGGGGTAATGGAAAAAAATCAGTCAAAACTATTTCTCCAATTTTCCAACAACACCGTCTCCTTCACAAACCTCAATGCCTCATTTACCCTTTTTCCATTTTATGTGAGAAAAAATTCATGAGGCTCATGAGACCTTAATAATAAGTTAATTAAGATGAAAAATAAGACTGAAAAGCTTTGCAGACTTGGTTCAGACTGTCTTTCTATCTCTAATTTATCTAATCACCTTTGTCCAAGGAGCTGAACTAAAATTTTCTTGGGAACAGTTATTTCATTCTTTGGGTCAAAAGACACATCAATTACTTTTTTATTGTTTTCCTTCCTCCTCCACTATTCACCTAGGGCTCAATACTCTGGAACAACAAAAATCAAAACAAAATCCATTCAAAGTTTTTTGAACTGAAAGACTGAAGTCTCACATAATTTCAAAGCTGATTCTTGTTAAAGCAGGATGAAAGTACAGCCCTTAAAGCTGGAGCAAAATACCAAACACACTTAGGCCTGAATTTTTATAGTCAGATGAAGCAGGCTCAGCTTCCATACAAATCCCCAGACTTCATATTACCAGGAGGGCAGGTTGGAAGCCGTCAGATCTAATTGAGGCTCATTAGGGGCAGTGAAGTAATTGAGTTTTGATGTAAATGCAAAAAAAAAATCAGTGGCAAAACAAAAGCAAATATTACCACCCCAAATCACTGTTTGTAAAATACTCAAAAAAAAAAAGAGAATTTTATAAACCAAACTGGACTTCAGGATTCAGGCAAAGGACAAAAAACCCAAAACCTCTTTTCCATTGTAGAAATCTTATGCATACCTGATAAAGAGATGGTGAACTATTCCTAAGAAAGATCACCAGTATTTAAAACCATGTGAATATGAATGTTCTGTGAAACTTAGTTATAAAATTTCTCCTTCCTGTTTATACCCATACCTTTCTCCTGCCCCTCCCTGACTTCCTACAAAATATACTTAGAGCCAGAGTGGATTCTGGCCTGTAAGACATCTAACTTTATCCTAACCAGGCAGCCCATCTCAGAATAAATTTTAAATAATCTAATAAGTAAATTACAGTAATAGTAATTTGGAAGTTGCAACATGCCAAGAGTCATTACAAAGAAGGACTTGATATTACACAGTTTTCTCATTTTAGGAGACACAGGAAATAACTGGCTCTGTGTGGAGTGGTCTGAGATATGCAAGACATCTTCTGTCAGCAACTTTTCTTATGTTTCAGTGGTCATTAAATTCATGAGGTACCTATGATCTGACTGTTCTTTCTCTTGGCATCTGTGAAAATCTGACTCCAGCTTCACACTGATAAATCTTTAGCAAATTTTCCTAAAGTTTTATGAATATGGAGTTAGAGTCAGGATTTCACAACAAAATTTTAGTAGAATATTATAACTTAGAGCTCTTGGACTCACTTCTGCTGTCATTTTTTATACCATTGGGAATGAAATTAAAGCCCTTGGGGATACGAGAAAAGCCCACTATCAGTTGTGTTTCACTCTTACTGTAGATTGCCTAAATACAGCTTACGTATCATGACAAATCAACAAATCTAGCTCTATCTCCTGGCCTTGGCCGGGTGATCACTGCAGAACTGGATTAGCCAGTTTACATTTAGATAAAACTTTCTCACCCCATACTCCTTTATTAACTTTCCCTTTACTAAAGTGTGACATCATTATATAGAAGACAGATAACGTGAACATCCTTCATCAACCCCAATCCCAGGCTTCATTGAAACTGCCCCAGAGGATTGTATTTTTATGCATTAAAGGAGCATGGACCCTGAAAATAAAGCAAAACCAAAGCAAACCAGAAAACAAACAACCCTTTCCTAAAAAAAACAATGACTTTGGATCACACTATCCACATTTACTGCGTATTTGTTTTGAAAATATTCCAAAAGGGACATTGTTACTTATGCCAACATTGCCAAATGCTTAATTGCACAAACGCTTCCATCTGGAGGAAGGAAAGATTTAGAGGCTGTTTAGCCAAAACAAATTATATTTTAACTCTGAGATTTGAATGCATGTTCCTGGGAGGTCTCAGCTGGAGAGTACGATGAGCTTTTCAAATGTGGGAGCTCCCACAGCTTCTGAAGCTGACTGATAGGTACACTGCAGGAGCAATTACCAGAAACAGTGGGCCAAGCCTTCCTCAGTTCATTTCCTCTGAAATGTGGTTGGATTCCTGGCACAAGATCTTCCACTCCCTTGCATGGGGCTGTGATAGCCTCCAAAGAGCTCCAGGCCAACAAATAGAAAGCATTTTCATCTTCACAACCAGCCATCAATATGTACTGCATTGTATTTTAAAGATCTTTTACTTATTCTAGATAGGATCACACTCTACACAGCCAAGAATCATTTGCTGTAACATTCTGATATGTATTATGTAGACAGAATGCATCTTAGTTTAGATATTTCTAGCACCAAGTTTAGGCAAAATGCTAAGCATTTCTTCTGAAATATTTCAAAACAAGTATGGGAGTTCATAGAACTAAAAAAAAAATCTGCTGCAGAATGTTACAATATTTAGGCATCAGGCATATTGCTGCTAACTATGTATTTTTGATGCAAAGTAGACTTAAATGAGAGAAAAGATTGGCAACACTGTTCATCTTGAAACAACCTCCTTTCAAAAACAGTAGACAGCGGAGAAGTATTACACTTCCCTTTGTACATGTAGGGAAGGCAAGACATGAACACGTACACAACATAAAATATACAATATATACCAGAAGATTCAAATACAGAATGCGTATTTCCTGATAACCATTCCTGCACTACTTAGTGTAAAAAAAACCCTCAAACCCCACAACAAAACCCAAATTAGCCAGCCAAGGAATATGCATCTCTTTAGAGGTCAGGCTAAATAAGCTGCAGCTGGCATAAATCAGTATCCTTGAAATGAGCAACACTACTTTGTCCAACAGATTTCACATTTGGATTAAGCTGCTTTTAGGGGCAGTACTGGCAGGATGACACCCAAGTTGACATATTCAGCTAAGGATTCGATCTGTGTGCACGTTCAAGTAGTAAAGAGTCAGAGGCAGAGGAGAGGAAATGAAGTAGTGAATGCAAATGTTATAATAATATGGACTATTAGAAACAGCATATTTTAGTGAATTTGAGATGAACTCATATCATCACTCTCACATTAGGCTGGGTCATTGGAAAGTAGCTGTAAACCCTTTAGACTTCAAATATTGTGTCTACCACTCATTTTTATTTTGTTTACAACTTATGGGGTTTTGTTTTATTTTTTTATTCTCCAGCTCATTCCATCTTTTGAAGTCCTTGTTACTATGGAAACAATTACAGGGTTGTTCTACTCATAGCCTAGTGATACCTCAGAGCAGAAAAAATAATAAGGAAAGGGTTTGGGGCAAAAATTGCTTAGAATTGAAATAATAAAGCAGTATAGGATGGTCTACTGTCTCCCCTTTAGCTCCCTAACTCATTGATAAAATCAGAGAGGTTAGTTTACCCAGTTTGAATAGGTGTTTTCCACTGAAGTGAGTTAGGGGACTACTGGCTCAAACACTTAAACACAAACACAGAAAACAGGGTAGTGCCACCTCAGCATTTGGAAATGACCAGCAGTGGCTTCTGCTGGAGAAGGACCTTCCTGGACTTTGAGGAATCCTAGTAGAAATGTTACCTACTAACAAAGTAAATTTTTTCTGGGCTGTTCTTTCAGATTCATGCCAACAAGCAAGAAATGGCTCAGGTCCACATTACAAAATTTTCTTAATCTTCACAATAAGACATATACATACTTACTGCTTACAAATGGTGGTGTCCAGACCACATGACTTCCAAAATCAAAGCAATAAACCTTTTTGGATAAAAAAATCAATTGATCCAGGATGAAGTCCCATCAGGGCCAGTCTAACAGCTCAACTAAATAGTGGTTTGTACCTCAGAACACAGCATTGTTTATTTTTTTAGTATCATAGCCATATGGCACACAGCCATAGAGCACAGCTACCCTGATAAGTACCCTGAAAAGGGCCAAGGAGCACACTGAAAAACTAATCCCTAATTGTCTGCATCTCTTTACTGTTAGCTCTCTTACCATCTCAGTTTTCAAACTGCTCCAGCCACCTCCCCCCAAAAACTAATACACTACAGGAACAGCTAGTTTTAAATTCTGTGTATATGATCCAGTGAGTTCACATGACTTTGAGTCCAGGGATTTATCTGTGTCCTTCTTTCAGTGAAGTATATATAGGCATGCCTTTCCTATCACAGGAGCCATCAGAACATCTGTATATACAAGTACTTAACTCTTCCCCAGGGCACACAAAACCAGCTGCTTACATCCCAGAGAACAGCACCCATTGAGAAACCTGGTCACAGAAAAAAATTCACACTGAGCTCCTAAATGAGCCTGAGGTGCACTCTAGGGAGCAACAGAATTAAAGAGAAAGTTGGAAAGGTATTTTGCAAGAGCAGCTGGTTTTGAGCAGTAGCAGTGAGATCCTGCTGCAGCTGTGGAGAACTAAAGGATGAGTTCACTGGATGAAACCTGTGGTAATATTGCAGGACATCTACTATTTAATTGGCTGCTATACTGGTTTATTTCAACGAGAAGATATTACTAGATGTGAGACGGCTATAAGGTCAGATTCTTTTCATAAGAAAAGAAATAATTTATTCACTGTCCGTTAATTATTTCAGAGTTTTTTAGATGTGTGGTAAGTACTTGTTTATTTGTAATATGTGGAATGATGCTTAACAAGACAAATGTATCAAATTCTGTTTTCTCTTCATCCTAGTATTTTTCTCCACTATGGTTTATCATGGTTCAGCATTAAAACAAATTTTTTTCAAAGATGCCTGTCGAGGTTTGATCCTGGCCAAATGCCAGGGACCTACAATGTCTGCACTCTATGCTCTCTCCTGCCGCAGCTATGCAGAGGAGAGGAATCAAACTAACACAAACACACCGGACTCATGAGTTGAAATGAGGCAGTGGTGGGGAGGGGATGCACGAGAACATGAGCAAACAGGTGAGAGACTTAAGTTGCAAAATGATTTATTGACCTAACAGAGTTAGAGGATAAATGAGAGATAAAAATAAGCTCTTAAGACACCATTTCTTTACTCACCCCCCTTCCCTCTTAAGACACCATTCCTCAGCTCACCCCCTCCCTCCTTCACACAACCAACAGCTCTGGGTGGGGGGCAGGGTATGGGGTTTTTCCTTAGTCAGTCCATCACCATAATTCTGCTACAAACACTATTTCTCAGCTCACCCCTCTCCCTCTTTCACACAACCAACAGCTCCGGGGTGGGGCAGGGTATGGGGGTTTCCCTTTGGTCAGGGTCAGTCCACCAGGGAGAAGAGTCCNTGGGTGGATCTCTGCACCCCCCTGGACTCCATGGGCTGCAGGGGGACCACCTGCTCCCGCCATGGTCTTCACCACGGCCGGCAGAGTGTTTTCAGCTCCGGCGCCTGGAGCACCTCCTCCCCCACCTTCTCCACTGACCTTGGTGTCTCCATGTTGTTTTCCCTCACATATTTTCACCTCCTCCTCCTCCTCTGGCTAAAAAGAAGTGCATGCACACATTGTTTTGATTTCTTCTTAAATATGTCTTCACAGAGGCGTAACTAACATCTCTAATTTGCCCAGGTTTGGCCAGCAGCATGTCCATCATCTTCAGAGCCATCAGAGAGTGGTTCTGCTGGACAGGGTGAAAAACTTCCAGAACCTTCACACAGGACACACAGGAGCCATCTTTGTGCTCCTCCCTACCCACTAGCAAAAACTGGGCCAAGTAAAACCACCACAATGCCTTTCTGCACAAGAGGCATTTCTTACTTCATTTCAGACCTGTCTGTTCAAAGGCAATGGATTTTAAGGTGTATTTATTATCTCCCACTATATATGCCACTTTTCTTAAAGTTTTTCTTCATTTATACTAACTTCTAGTCAGGAGGAAATCCCCTGAGCTTTCATGCAATACTCTAATATACTGAATCTTATTAACTAGTGATACTGTTTTACTCCCAGGAAAAGAATTGATTCATTAAATCCACTTTGACTTCACCGTGAGTTTGGACTGAAGAAGAAACATGAGTGCTGGTGAAATCTGGAAACACTGCAGAAGACAATTCCTCTCTGTGACTCTGAGATTTAAGTGAAGTTCTCCATCAGGAGAGAGTAACTTCTGGTTTGGTTGTTTATATTTGGTGTTTGACAGTCCAAATATGGGAATGATGCTTTGGACAGCAGGCAGGAGCAATTCCAGCATGTCTCTCAAAAATGCAAACGTGGACTGAAGGAGATGGGTACTCTTCACATAATTCTTTTTTTTTGCACTGATCAAGGGAAGAACAACTATGGAAAAAAGGAATTGGTTCAAGGAATTGGCTCAAGAAACAAGCTGAACTTCTCACTGCTTGTAAGGATCCAGGCACGGTGCTTTACAGAGGTTTCATCACAGGCAATGGTGGATTTACTGCTACCCGTTAAAAACCATGGAACCATATATGCTTCCTTATTGGAGAGCCACAGCAACAAACAGTTGCTCTGGAAATAGTTCTAACTGAAACAGATCCTTCTTGCTGAGGGTGGGATATCACTGTCAGAATTTTAAAGAGAGCATAATTCATAAAGATCTAGAAAGTTCCATCAGTCCCAACAAAGTCTGTTCTGGTAGGTGAGGTGAGCATCTTCCAGTGTCAGTTTCATACTTACTAAAAGGACTTTATGCGGTTAGATTGCATATAAAATTGGATGATCCTGATTTTATTTCACAGTGAATGAAATGTAACAATTATGAAAAAAGTCAAATTTGCACATTTACATATTTCATGTAATCAGGAGAAATAGTGGCGTATACAGAAGCAGAGAGTGGTATCACAGACTCTGCATGACTTGTATTATTCTTGTTTGACATTTCAGTATACTTTCTCTGAATTAAATTAAAAGTCATGAAATGAGTTCAATGAACTTCATACATAGGAAATATATTTCTCGATGGAAATGTATATTTTGCTTGAGAAGTGATCCTTATCTTGATAAGTAACAGTTCAGATATAAGATAAGAACTCTAACAGCCTCTGTCCCCTCCCCATGGACTACAGCAGGTGCCTGGATAACCATGCTAGGTTAGATACCTAGCTTTTAGTGGCTAATATTGAGGTGAATCTCACTTAAGAGGCAGAAAGCATCAAAAATTTTAGGTTCAATTTAGAAGACAAAAACTGGCAGGCAAGAACTGTGCAATGAGGAGCCTCTGAAAGTCTGAGTGGTTTTGAATGCTGAAAAAACCCAAAAAACAAAGCCCTTCTTGAAAAGAAAACATTTGGAAATGATGTATTGTATGTAAATAAACAGAAGCCTCACTCTGTCCTTCTTACTGAATTAGGTTTTCTGGACACAGATATTGACATGAGTAAGTTTGAAATCTAAGAATGAGAGGAAACACAGAAAATAGGGCTGAGAGAGTCCTTGAGAGGATATCTAATTCCTCTCTTGCTTCAGAAAAGAATCATATGCTTACACCCAGGCTGTGCTTTGTCAGGCACTGGTTCTAGTTTTAACACCATCACTATTGAAATTCCCATAGCCTTGCTAGGGAAGCTATCCCCACGTTTTACTGACTATCTTAAATGCTAGGAAGATTTCATGCTCTGAAATCTGAATCCTGCGTACTGAAATTTACTTCTCATCTCTTTGATCATCTGAATACTGTATTATTCTCTCTTTTGCAACATCCTTGTCCATGTTTAAGGAGTGCTGTCACATGTTTCTTTAATCATTTTCTCTTTGGAAGAAGCAATCCTAGCTCTGTCAAGCAATTCTTGTCAGCACCGGAAACAGCACTCTCCTCTTGTAGATCTCCAGTGTATGTTGCAGTGTGCTGCAAATGCATGTTCTTCCAATTAAGGAAATTTCATTTAAACAAAATTGCGATTCAAGTAACCTATTAAGATTATTTTGTGCTATCAACTCTGAAGTATTCACTACTGATTAAAGTGACCTTTTCCATGAAGAGGAATGGAAATGCAGAGTGCTTCAAAGTCAATAAAACAATAATAGGTCTCATTCATCTCTTAGTTTATCTAGCTTGAAATTCCAGCAGCTTAGAAATATTAAGGAAGAAATCAGCTCAGAATGATCATATGGGGACATAGAAAATAATTAAATAAATATTGTAAATAAATTTAGTAGCAATAAGATACTGATTTTCCTTAGGAAAGCAAGCAACAGGAGATAATACATCTGATTTCCTTGAGATCCTTAATAAGCTGTCCAAGTTAAATTTGTTTATCGTGTTATGAATCATTGCATTTCCAAAGTTAATTAAAGCAATTAGAGTTAATTAATATGAATAACAAGGCTATTTGACTGAAAAAATTGAATACATAGATCCAACCAAAGACAAAATCACCATAGTAAATAAAATTGCACCAACACATTTTCTCTAAGTCTAGAACATATTTTTGTTTTGTATCTGGAAGACAAATACTTTCCTCTTTTATTTCCCATAAGATATATTGACATTTCAGAAATTCTTCTGTTTCACATTCTACATACTCTGTGGTCAAGTTCTAGGCCTTGATTTAGAAAGTTGTCTTCCTCCCTCAAAATGTCATCATCTCTTTAAATACCTAAACTAACATGCTCTCAGAAGAAAGTTTCTCACTCTACAAATCAGCACCTACACATGAAAAATATACTTTGTAAGAAGCATCCTTGTCAATATTTTCTCTATCAAGTAGAGACTCCAGAACATTTTTCTACAATTGCAATCACTTAGATGCACCTTTTTGAGGTACTGTAAAGGTCCACATCAAGAAATTGTTACTTGAATGTAGGACCAGGACCCCAGCCACTGGGGGGAAAAAAATAAAAAAAGTAAAACATTTAAATCAAACTTTTAATTGGCTTCAAGAAACTATGGATTTGTATCAGCTGGAATTTCCTTGTATTGAGTTTGACCAGAGACACGAATGCCTGACACAGAACAACAGATAAGCTGTTTGGAGGGGACCTCTTGGTGACTACCTAGTCCAGTTGTGGCTGCTATGACCCTGCTCCTTACCCTCCTTTTTTCAGTCTAAATCATCCCAGCTAGATCCCTCATTCTCTCTCTCCAAAACACAGCCCCATATTAGCCACTGTGGAAAAAAATTAACCCTAGTCCAGACAAAACCAGCACAAATGTTTATTTTGAAAGGGAAACCTACATTGTATGCCTTGCAGTAAAAAAAAAAAAAGGTGGGAGTTTTAACATTTTCCATCAAAAACTGTTTTAAATTTTCTATCAGCACTAATGAGAAATGAAACAAGAATTTATAAAATTCTCTTAAAAATATTTAACAAACCGTTGGAGCTGTACCAATTAAAGATATAGGTGTCAACTTCACTTTTCTTTGGCTTGTTGGAATTATAAGAATTAGGAGAATAATATTCTTGGAACATGGAATATATGTCAGTGTTTGCTTGCCTGACATAAGTCTCACATAAGATTAGACTATATAATAAAAATGGGCTGTAAAGAGAACTACAAAGACATGTCTAGCATTTCCATTTGGGAAGACATTTTATAGATATGGAAAGGAATGTTAATTACTCCTTTGTATTAAGGAGTTTTTAAGAAAATATAAGTGCCTGTTAACAGTGCACTGTATTCTTGATTCTTGAATATTCTGCTGTTCAGAAAGGATTCCTCACTCATGCCACAGAACCTTGATCTGGGTCCTGGAAAAGGACACAGTACACAAAACATCAAGCTAATGGAGAGTATGAAATTATCCTCAGTTTGTAATATAGGCCAGAGCAAGACAAAACTACTATCTTGAAATTAGATTATGGAACGTGGGTCAGGAAGGCAATGTCAGGCAATGCATGGCATCGGCTGAAGAAGGACTTAGTTCCAACAGCATAAGACAAGTAGCTCAACATGAGCCCAAAAGCAGAGGAGTAGCTAACATGTGAGCAAAGAAATACACCTGAAAACCTGAGGTCATTTCTGAGGATGTGTTCCCAACCTGGATAGACAAAACTGGAATGAAACACAGGGTTTATAATTTCCACAGGACTTAAATCGGTATCAATATATCCCGGAGTTGGGCATAGTGCCCTGCATTTGCTGCCTGAGGGGTAAAACACAAACTTGTACCAACAGCCTTCCTCCCCTTGTCCTACCTCACTGACATCTGGTATGATAATGGAGATATTTTATATACCAATGATTAAGAAATTCATCAGGAGCCAGTTTTGACTGCAGGCAAAAAAAATAGTCTCAGAGTTTTTTAATTCCTTCAAAAAAATTAACTGGTTAATCAATAGAGACACTTCAACTGAAAAGAAAAATTAGCATTTGTCAAGACATAAACAAATAACTAAAGTAAAACATTTAATTTTAAATTAGTGCTAACACCTTCCTGGATAGTAGACAAAAGCACGGGAAAGCTGATTTTCCAGTAAATAAAAAGCTACGGAAGGAATTTAATGAAAAAGAGGACCTAAATGAGTATTATCCTTCAGAACAACTGAAGATTTGAAGATTAACGCTCTTAGTAAGCTATGCCAGGACATTCCAGCTGTACGCAGAGAGACCAGATTGCTGCAAGGCAAATTAATGCCATGCAAAGTTGAGTTACTAGTATTAAAAAATGATAAATCACTAATGATTTTCAGGAAAAAAAAAAAGTATGAGTGAGTGCTAACAGAAAAAAAAAAGAAATTTAGAGGGCTCTTTTAATGAGGGATAAAATTAAAAAATGCAGGTGAACAAGACTTGAATCACAGTGAATGTGTGAATATGTGTATTATAATGCATTAGAAAGATGGGAAAGAACACATCACAAGTCTAGTAGAAGATGAATAATTACAGCATCTGAGTGTGAAGAGTGTCATTATATTATATGAGCATAAGAAAAGGAGAAACCTCAAGAGCCATACGTATGAACATTTATTTGCAAACCTTGGCCATGTCATATGATGGCTCATAATTCCAGTCTCAATCCCTACATTTTAAATTCAGACACTACAGCTGTCTATAAATAATAGTCCTTCAAAATTCATTAATTATGAACTTGAGATGGTGATAAAATTCGGGCTGAACAGAAGGTAGTCTGCTATATGCAAAATGCCTAAAACTCCATGGAACAAAAATAATTAAAAATTTGTTATTTTCATCTGCTGGAAAAGAGAATAACATTCAGTTTAAGTGTTCTAAAACCAAAATTAGTTTTCAGTTTTTCATCAAAAACATGGACTATTTCAGAATGATGGGATCATCCACAGAAACTTCAGATAAAGGAACTATTTTCAGTAAAAACAACTGTCATACAAAAAAATTACTCACACGCAAAGTTTACCTTTAGAAATATTTAAACATGATTTTGAAAAGGCTAAGTAAGAGAGATTAAAAAGGCATCTGATATCAAATACTCTCATCCTGTTAAGTTATCGAAAAATTTTGGACCAGTAGTTACTTCTCCTTTTTTGGTAAGTTAAGCAGCTTGAGCTCATGGAATTCTTCATGGTTACACTCCTTCTCTATTTAATCCTTCCCAGTCTTTTTCTGTAAGCTTTCAACTGTAGAAGCACAAGGCCCAGCTCCATTGCAGTCAGGAGCAAGTTCCCCGTTTAATGCCAAAACTCACGTCCACTGCAGGAAAGTACAAGGCCTGATATTAATCAACCTCCAAGGTGAAAATATTTAATCTCAATTAACAAAAGTCCCATTTATCAGAATACATAATAGAATTTATCTTTGCCAATGTTTAAATTTTATTACTGCTTGACAGTTTTTAGGATTTCTTTTCTTGACAATGCCCAGACCTTAGAATTAACCTACAACAGTAACAGTTTATTTCATGTTCAAGCTTCTCAAATGGTCTTGTTGGTGATTGTCATGGTTTGACCCTGGCCAAATGCCAGGGACCTACAATGTCTGCACTCTATGCTCTCTCCTGCTGCATTTATGCAGAGGAGAGGAATCAAACTAACACAAATGCACTGGACTCATGAGTTGAGATGAGGCAGTGATGGGGAGGGGACGCACGAAAAACATGAGCAAACAGGTGAGAAACTTAAGTTGCAAAGTGATTTATTAACCTAACAGAGTCGGAGGATAAATGAGAGGTAAAAATAAGCTTTTAAGACACCATTTCTTCACTCATCCCCCTTCCCTCTTAAGACACCGTTCCTCAGCTCACCCCCTCCCTTCCTTCAAACAACCAACAGCTCTGGGTGGGGGGCAGGGTATGGGGCTTTTCCTTAGTCAGTCCATCACCACAATTCTTCTGCTACAAACACTGTTTCTCTGCTCACCCCTCTCCCTCTCAAGACACCATTTCTCAGCTCACCCCACTCCCTCTTTCACACAACCAACAGCTCCGGGGTGGGGCAGGG
>VZTX01029431.1:368980-385769 GCA_013400915.1 Pardalotus punctatus
ATTGTTTTGATTTCTTCTTAAATATGTTTTCACAGAGGCGTAACTAACATCTCTACTTGGCCCAGGTTTGTCCAGCAGCATGTCCATCATCTTCAGAGCCATCAGAGAGTGGCTCTGCTGGACAAAGTGTAAAACTTCCAGAACACAGGACACACAGGAGCCATCTTTGTGCCCCTCCTTACCCACTAGCAAAAACTGGGCCAAGTAAAACCACCACAGTGATTAAAAAAGAAAAGCAGCAAAAGAACCAAACCAAACCGAAACCAAAACCAAAATCAAAACAAAACCAACAAGAATAACAAAAAAAAAAAAAACAAACAACAAAACAAAACAAAACAAAAAACCACCAAAAAACCCCAAAACCAACCCCAACCAACCAACCAACCAAAAGCAAACCAAGAGGGAGAAAGAAAAATGGCCCTTGGCTTCTTTCACTGATGAAAACAGAACCAGTATTGGAAGAACAGTCTGCAAAGCTGGTCAAACCCTGGGAAATTCTTCCCAAAACTGGGTACCATCAGTCTGCTGGTTGCATGGAGAGAGGCACAAGAGAGAGAAAAAAGCAGAAGAGATGCAGTCTTGTAATTATGCATATAGAAAACCAGGTCCATGGGAACAAAGGCCCTACCCCAGATATTTCTCAAAACATTGTGTGGAGAAAAGGAATGTAAAAGTTAATGAGTTGAATAGCAGCAAAAATGGTTGATAAAAGAAAGAAGCATTTCCCCCTGTGGCAAATCTGTCTCTCACTTGTCTGGCTTTACTCTATTCTACCATATTGAAAGGGGCATGCATGGCTAACTGTTTTTTACCATTCATCTGAAGAAATGTAACTAGTAAAGCTGCACAGAAACTGAAAGAGAAATGTCTTACTGTCTTTTCACATACTGCAGAGAATATCAGACTATGTGTTTGAAAGACTGAAATTCCAGGGTTAGAAGAAAAAGAGTATTTCCCTCCTGAAATGTCAGGAGATTCTCCAAAGGCCTGCAATACCATAAAGGATTCAGATTGCATTAAAGGATAGTAGGGAGCTGGGCTTCCAGCTGTCATTTGAATTTGAAATCTCACATGTGATCATAAGGCTCTATTAAAATATGCATATACATATTTACTTCACAAAGTCCAGAGATGCTCAGACTAACTCCCAAAGCATCTCTGCAGCACACAAATTCATGAGCATACTTCATAACAGACTGGAGTTCTTGCCATGATCTGCAGGAGCAGATCCAGGCACCAGCAAATGATTAGTGTGAAAAAAAGACGGAGAATACATCTAGAGAATGCTGAAGAAAAATATGTCTGTTGAGAAGCAAGCTGGGACTCAACTCCTGAAAAGTTATTCTCAGGTGAAAAGACACACCTTGTGAGTTCTAGAACTGGCCAAGTGAAAGTGATTTGTTCAAACATCCACATTTTCCTCTAGTGCATCAGTAATATTCTCTTTTAGAAATTTCTGTGGTGATAACTGAAATTTAACCACCCAATTAATATTGGGATTTTTAAAATGAGAGAAAGAAACAATCATTCCAGACAAACCCCTATAGCCCAGTGTCCAGTATTAAAGAGTTTGCACACACATCATCCCATCCTTTCATCCCTGGAATGGGAGATTTTGCAGGTGACCTTGACTGCTACCCCCAGGCACCCTGCGAGGGAGTATCTCTGCATGACAGCATCTCCAGTCCCAGCCAACCTCATACTGGCCCAGCTAGTGACACATAGTTATGCCTACTCTGCAGCCTTCGGATAAATCCTGTCAACCTCTTGTTACCAGGCAGAGGGTTTGAGAGCAGACTGCCCTCTGATTCAGACTATGCATGAAGAGAGGTACTCATCCCCTCAAGTGGCCCAGCTTGGCCAGCCCATATTCTCTCTGCCCTGGCAGTCAGTGCTTATCAGACCAGACAGCAGATGGCCATTCCTGCAAGTAGGGCAGGTAAGATCTATGGGCAGCAAACAAGAGATGCACAGAGCCTGAATCAAGGAGCATTCCTGCACCTCAGAGCACAATTGGACCCTGATAGCTGATGAGTATTATTGATAAAATTTATGAACTTACTGATGATTTGTGTTATTTATTTATTTGTGCTAATTTATGTTTTAATTTCTGCTGTCCTTAGAGAAGAAATGTTGACTTGGTTTGTTGTATTTACCTTTATTAAATGTATCATGGTGGGCCATTATTTTGTCCTAGTGGCACGGTATATTAAAGTTGTTCACATAAAGGGTAGGACCTTATTTTTCCTTAGGAACTTTCCAAAGATCAATATTTCATCTACCATAACTATGAAAACAGCAGACCACAGAAAGCAGCAGAGAACAGCACAAAGTGATGGTGAAGAGGAGAGAGAGAGCTCTCCCTATTGCCCTGAAAATCCCAAAGAGAGAGAAGGGAAAGCAAAGTTATTCTGGGAATGAGCAGAGCAGAGGAGGCAGGTCTCCAAGCCACAAGAGACTCAGAATGCAAAGGTCTCTGGGCTTGAAAACCACTGAAAGGGGATCAGACTCTGATGATCCACAAAAGCTTTAAATACAAGATCTTGCTGAGACCTTCTGGACTGAGCAGAGACAGTCTGTGCTGTGAAGAGCTCTTAGAGCCAGAAATATGTTCTCTGTCCCTGCAGCAGAGAACATTCATGGGATCATGCTATAGACAGAGTTCAAAATTTAGTTGCTTCATTTTTACCTCTTTAAGCAGAAGGTGATGTGCTTAAAATTTACCTGGGCACGTTTTTTAGACATTTCATCAAAACAAATGAAAATAGAGATGTGTGCTCAACATGATCTCTGATCTGCAATGTCAGTGCAAAAATAAGAGATATGTGAACCAGTCTGGGTCAGGCTATTTCTGGAAGCAAACCTTATTTCTGCTCAACACACTGAATTTCTTTCATAACACAAATGTTCCTACAGAACAGAGTTGGATTTGGCTTTGTTGTAAATGAGTGTGTACCAAAGATAGCTGTTTCCTGCAGATAACCCACAGAACCATTATGCAGTAAATAAACTCAGGTTGGACTTGACATCAAGAGCCGTTTCTGGAAAATACTTTCTCTTCATTTATATCTCCATGTTGTTTCTCCCTTTTTAAGAGAACTTACATCTTGAGTCTTGGGAGATAGCTGTCACTGGTAAAAAGAGAAAAGTTTGTTGTGTTTGTGGATGACAAGTCTCACTTCTGCACAAATCTTTTTTTCTCTCTGTCCACCCTGTCATTTCATTTAATATTTAATTTGTAAATAAACAGAAGGTTAATATTTAAGAAATAAGGACACAACAACATAACAAGCAATTTAACACAAATACATCTGAAATACTTTCACAGAAGATATTGCACAGACTTACAAAATAAGAAATTAAGAGCTGGCAGCCAGGAATAAAGCAACCAGGAATAAGCAACTAATTCTCATTTCATTCCACCTTCAAGTCCTCCTAGAGCAAGACCCATGGAGGAACAGCTGGTTGCCTAGAGGGGAAAAATTACTACCACACATCTATGACCTTTCTTTACTACCAGGTAGTTTGTTCAATATTAACTCTTTCCCATCTAAGAGCACTGGAAACATCAGACTCTCTGGGACTGAGCAAGCTGTTTGAATCCTTTTTCTGTAATATTGAGAGATTTGAAAAGGATGTGCCACACTAAGGTTTGTATGTAAAATATAAAAAGGTAAAAAACAAACAGTATAATTTTCAACTGTTAGGAATCTATCTCCAAGGGACCATGGAAGAAGGGAGGATGTACATTTCATTAGTGTAGTCTTGAATTCTTTATCACATTCCATTAAAAATTAAGACTAGGAAATAGCAGCTTCATAACAAAATCATGAGGCTATGGTTATCCATTACTAGGGCCAGAAGGAACTTTTACTTGGATATACATTCTCGTCATCATTAAAAGATCAGTTTGTCAAAAATAAGGTAGAAATAGTCAATAGTTTAATTCTAGCAATGCCAACCAACTAACTATTTCAAAGCAAAACTTTCAAAAGTATCTATCTTTGCAAGAAGATGAAGGAAAAACTGGAGGAGAGCTATGCCAAAAAGTCATTTGAAGTGATTTTTGGGAAGGGGGGTAGGGAGAGGGAGAACAGGAAAGGAACAGCTTAATGTTTCTAACCTTTCTGTAAGTATATAGTAGAAAGGGCTGTCCGGGTGAGTCACTGTGTGGGTGCTGGCACAGCGCTGCTGAGTGGAGGAACAGTGGGGGTGGAGGGAGATTACGTGAACTCATTGATGACTGCTTACATAAAGTGGAATTACTACACAGCAAGCACTCTCTCTGTGCTACTACTGTCTTTCTGGAAAGTTACACAAAACCCAGCTTTTATACTCCTTAGGTTTGTCTGCAATTGGGGTACACCAGGCAAATGTCAAACAGAGGTTTATGTGAGTCATAAAATAAACTCTCGCACCCTGTACCCCTTTTTCTCAGTTTCCTATATTCTGCACCATGTCCATCACTAGAAATATAGCAAAATGTAGCCATTTTCCATATTACAGATACATTTCTTGTGACAATTTTAAAATAGACTACCTTCCAATGATAAAAGGCCTTGTTCCCTCTTTTAAAGCTCCAGTATATTTTGAAAGTATTTCCCTTTTGCAAACCTCTCTTCTCCATTAAGGTTTCTATATTTCTTTTTTACCCCTGCAGACAAAAAAAAATCAGGACTCCTTTTTGGACAAAGTTTCAGTTAAATAACACATGCCAGTTTGCTTGTTCCTTTCATCATCCTTCCTCTTCAATCCCAGACAACTGTTTGGCAATTTGATGTGAATTCAGAAGTCGCTTCTTTTATTTTTTTTTTGGGAAAGGTTAGAAAAAATTGCAATTACAGTACTCTACTATGTAGCTGTGAGAAGATGTTCCTCAATGCCTATTACAAAAAGCATGTCATTAACTCCCAAGACACAGAATTATTAGAACATTTCTTATTTTATGGACACAAAACACATTATAATAATTTTCAGGCTTAAGCATGAACTGCAGGATTTATCTTTATATACTCCAAGCTCAAAGTAAAATATAAACTAATTATATTATCATAATTTCTAAACTCATGAAAGTCTCTTCATTCTTGCCACACTTTCTTGGTGAACTTAATAATTGCTATTAGAAGAACAGAACGATAAAATTAATAGAAATTTAAATATGCCAGTAACTGTAGATAGGCAAAATAGATTCATAACTTTCAAAGAAAGTAGCACCTGTGGAAGCCACAGATAATTTTCTAAATTGTACAGTCTAGTACTATTCTTCTTGTTCTGACTGCCCAGCTACTTCCTTGGAGTTTGCAATTTCCTGTGATGGAGGAAGCTCCCAAGCACTATGCTAAAGTCTGGCCAGAAAAGGCAGGTCAAATGAAATGACAGCTCCTTTCTTTGTGCAGGTGGAACTTAATTAAAACTGAAGCAAATCTTGCAGAGAGATACCAAAAATTATCTGGGTGAAAACCTTGATGAAAATCATTAGAAATTTTGAGCTCTAGGAAAATTCGTATTGAAGATCCAACAAATATTGAAACGAGGTTTCCAGAAAATTATAACAGCATCTGTGTCAAGTCAATGAAAGACACAGGATAAATATAATTTTAAAGTCTGTGGGATATGAAGAGCTGCTCCTGGTGCCAAAATCTCCAAGCTGCTGTGCATCTGCCACTGAAAGTCCCTGTTCAATTCTCCCCAAATTCCACCCACAGTCTTAAAACCCTCAATATCTCTTCTAATTCTTTCGGTCTTTCTGGAAGCAGCACCTTGAAATTCTTCTCAGGATGTATTTGAGGAGCTGTACATGCAGACAAAAGAGGCATATCTACAATTAATGAACACAGTGCAAACTTGGGAAAAAGAAGACCATGTTTCGTATTTAAGAGAAGAGTTTTCCCATGCACAAATCTGAAAATGGCAATGAGTAAGGCATGGAGAGCTGGGCCCTGAATTATATCATTAGCATTGGTCAACAATGAAGATAATTTAATTCTTAAACAGCCAAGCTCAATCCCACAATTTAGTCCACCAAAGAAATAATAATTTTGTTATGAAAGCATCATTTCCAGTTAATAGACCCTTTTTTCCCAATTAGCTGTATCATCTTGTTGAAGGTTGGGGAGGGGGTAGAATTTTTCCCTATCCCAGTTGCTATGTTACAAATGGTGGGATACTTAAGGACTATCAACTCCTTTTGTGAGGGACAAAGAGCTAGCTGGGTATGGGGAGGGGAGAGCAGGTGTGGCCATCAGAGAAGGCACTTGACCACCGGCTACAGGAGAGGCAGCAGGGGCAAACTGTGGGCTCCTCGGCTACAGCTGCAGAAAGGTTTTTCAGATCTGCCCTGTTTTCTGCTCGTTGGTGAGTGAGCTTTTGTCTGGGAAGGAGATGTTCCTGGAGGGTACATACCCCTGGCTCTGCTGGCAGTTTCTGNTGCAGCTGCGCGGGAGTCATCGCACCCGCCCTGCCCGGCCGGGAGCCCGACAGCGCCCCTGCCGGCTGTGACCGGAACTGCACCAAACGGGAAAAGCGCTTGGCAGCCCAGAGACTTCTGTCACTGCATCTTCTGGTTTTTGATTGTTTGTTTGTTATTGCCACTGTTGTTACTGATTGTTTGCCTTGCCATAGATACTAGTAAAAAACTGTTATTCCTTTTCCCTGTATCTTTGCCTGAAAGCCCTTGATTACAAAGTGATACTAATTCGGAGGGAAGGGGTTGCAAATTTGTGGGTTCTAAGGGAGGTTCCCACCCTTCCTTAGCAGACACCTGTCTTCAAACCAAGACACATCTCATGTAAATAGATGGACTTCATATCTTCCTTATGTCAATACGTTTATAACTCTTTAAATGCCAGAAAGTGAGTTCAACAATTTTATTTCCATAACTGTTCCCTTTGTAAATTTCAAATCATTATCCACTGGCTCAAAAGCTTTGTTATTTCTGTTTTACATAGGAACAAGCTTAAACACTGAGAGTTTAAACTATCTGGCTCAACATCACAAAGAAAGTTGATGGCAGAGTCAGATTTTCTGATCTTTAGCTGACCTGACCAGAATGCTAATTTTCTAAAAATAAGATATTTAATAATACAATGGTCATATTGATTAGCTATTACAATCAAAGTGTAAATGTCTGCTGTTCCAGATGGCAGCCACACTAACCTGCTCAAACGTGTCTCAGGAGAAAAACGATGTTTGCCAGTGCTCTCTATTTCATTACTTTAGTAACAGATTTATAAAAATAAAAGCTTTTCTCTTAGAAAAACATCATCATAGCCACATGTCATAGAAGACTAAGTTAGCAATACATTGCATCATCACTGAGTAGTGTGGAAATGGGGGTCTGTGGAGGACTGCTGGGTGTTTGCTGATAGCTTCTAAGGGAAAGAAATTAATAAAACCTGGCAGGTACCTGTTGCACTGAGACTTGAATTGCCACTAGAAAAACATTAAGAGTCTGAAAAATGAAGAAAAAAAATTACCCAAGAATTATTAAATACAGCCCTCAAGAAAATAAAGGCCTTCCAAGCTCATTTGTAACATGTCTGAAAGAGGAAAAACAAACAAAAGCCTTGGAAAAAATATTAGGAAGGGCCTGATCCAATACATAGAAACACTACACATAGAAGTCAGTGTCCATGATGCCTTACTGCATAAAGATTTTGCTTGCTGTCCATGAAGAAGATTTGATTTTCACGCTGGACAAATCTAATCCACAGTATACTACTTTGTAGTCTAGACTGGACTGTGGGAGGGAACTGCCATTTCTTTATTGTATGATGAGGGAGGAGGACTGAAAATGGAGTTGGCAGAAGAGAAAGCCCAGTACCATCTGTGAGCAGCCTGTATAACACAAGTTAGTGCTATAACTAGAAGCAGTGCAGGACAGAGATGAGGTTTTGGAGGCCATTTAAAAGTTTAATAGAATTTGCCTCATTGTTGACTTATTCAGATAGGATCCAGTTTTGGAGTTACATATGCTACCCCCACAATTTCCTCAAAGATTTATGCCTTGGGACATCTTCCTTCTTTCTGCCTTTGACTCTGGGCTGCCATAACCTTCCTCCAAAGTGCTTGGCCTGAGAAGGATGAGGGCTGTTATACTCTACTCCAAAGGAGAGCAAGACCTTTCCCTTCTGTCCCCTGCCAGTATGGCAGCAGAAGCTTGAGCTGAGTCATTCTTTGGAAACATAAGACTTATCAAAGGTGATGCCAGAATGGTTTTTGCCTTTTTTTCTTTTATATACTCTCTGTATTATTTACACATATATATTTATAGCTCTGTAGCCAGTTTTATCCGTGGCTAGTTTTCCCAGTAATTTTCCCTACCTTTCCCCTAGACAGAAAGACAAAACATATTCCAAGGGCCCATATCTTATCTTGGTTCTGCCTGGCTGCCAAGGTTGAGACCAGTTCATCAAGACACATTTTTATAAGCAAAGTTCAGTTTCCATCTGAGAGGGGAGAATTTAGAGAGGGAGGAATTACCTCACCTCTTAATTATCAAATTGGTGCTTTTTGTCAAATATGCTAATTTGCTGAATTTATAAAACTGTATTCACCCCATGGTGGGGGTGGGCCTTTGTGGATATTTTCCATATCTGCCCCTGGAGGTCTTCAATAAAGACCAGCTTTTATATTACCTCCTATACTAATTTTTCCTCAAAAGTATGTTGTTTCATTTCTAGGGTCTTTAAGGCATCAGAGGTAGCCCTGGTATGTTTACCTGGTGACAGAAACACAACCTTGCAAGCATGCACTGAGAAGACAGGGATGAAATTAGATGGTTTGATGAGGGTCCAGGCACTGTACAGGTAGGAGGCTAACCTGGCAACCTGCCCAGGTCCCTGTGCAGGAAGGGAGTGACAGATCCAGCTGGCCCATGGAGGTGCTGATGCTCCTGCCAGAGAGATTTCTAACTTGCTAGAATAAAAAAAAATCAGCATAAAGGGCTCTTCACCCCAACAATCAGGTCAGCTTCCTGACACTCGGGCCAAACTATCCCTTTGGGCAGACTGCCTTCCCTAATTTGTCTGAGCTGTATGGAAAAGGACCTATCTCTAATCACATATTTCACATATGTTGCCAATTGAGTTTATTTTAAAAAAAAAAAACACAAACAAACCAAAACAAAACCAACAAAACTTTGGCTCTCATACATGTAACAGTGCACAGAGAAACGGAAGGTAAAAAAAACATATTGGGTTAGAGAAGTAAAAGGTATAACATGAAAGAATGAATGGCAAAAGAAAAATCCCATTAGAAAGCACAAAAACATTACCAAATATTAGGAAAGTTATTTTATAAGAAACAATGATGATTTTCAAAGTACAAGGCCATTTTCAATAAGTTCAGCAAATTTTAACAACTCTAACAATATTTACCAGTTTAACTTGCTTAGGTGACTTAAGGAAAGAGAAAGTAACCTTAGAGTAATTTAAATCACACCTTAACAAGGTCACAGCATCAAACATAGTGCATATGCTGACAGCCTGCTACATCTTTCTAGTCATTATTGAACTAAGGCATATTTAATTTTAGCTACAGGATATAAAAGTTCTCTCATATATGTTTGTTACTCCAACAAAGATTTTAAAGATTTCACCCGAACATTTAAAGCTGTTCCCATCATCTCTTATAACTTTTTTTGTAAAATATCATTGTATCACTTAGCTGTGTGTTTTTATTTTTCACTCTCCCCAGTTTGAAGAAAGAGCACATGGTAAAAGTATAGACTAAGAACATTCAGATCATTACTCACACAGCAAACCAATACAATTCATTCTATTGGATGTTACTGTCAAAATTGAATCATGTAAGTAAATTATTTTAACCTCTCTTTCCAAGACCAGGAAAGGAGAATTATAGTTTAGTAAACAAATGATTCCTAAGAGAAAAACTAAAGAAGGAGAACAACCTGTTATCAATCACAGGATGACTATGAGCCAGCAATTGGATTTACTGTGGAAAATGACAGATATCTTCCTTGATGTAACTGGAAAGGTATTTTCAGCTGAAAGAGAGAAAAATTATCCAGCATCCTGAGACATCTGGCATACCAAGTGCATTTTGGGACATTAATATTCAAGAAAAAAACAAAAGGGAATTTACACTGGAGCAGTAACAGAGAAGGGCAATCAGAAATTCATAAAAATGACAATTCTGTCCTGCAAGAGGAGACTGCAAATGCTCAATTTCATCACATGGGAATGTAGATGAAATATTACTGTTAGCTCTGTATGTCTATGAAATTACCAGATAAAAGATAATAGATAGATTTACCAGGCATGTGCATAAAGGGGGAGTAAATTGCATTTATGAAGAGTAATTATCAGTGACTGACTTTCTGATTAGTGGGTTACATCAAGAGGATTCTGGTCTGCTCTGGGCCCAAGACTTGTCAGATTTACCTCAATGGCTTGGAAAGGATGAGCAAAACGTGTTCATTTAATCAGCAAATTCAGCAAGTTAGAGGGGTGGCAAACATCACAGAAAAGGAAGAAAATTCAAAGCTGTCTTGAAAACAGCAGAATTGGTCTGGGCTAAGAAAGCTGTAATTCAGTAAGGGAAATACAAATCTCTCCACACAGGTAGGGAAAATCATCTGTTTAAACACCATAGAGGGAATGAATGTCATTGATATTGCAGTAAGAAACTAAGATATCATTGTCAATCACAGGCTAAATGTAAGACTAAAATTTGTTTAAAAACTCCATATGGGAATGTAACAGGAGTATTGTCTGTGAAATGAAGCAGTCCTTTATCAGTAAGGCCTCAGCAGGCACACAGTTAATATAATTCAGGAAGGATACAGTTCAATTAAAGGGAGTCTGAAAGACACTTAAGAGAATTTTTAGACACCTGGAAAAAATATCCTATAAGATACAACTGAAGAATTCACGTTATTTAGTTTAGAGAAGGGACAATTTAGGAGAGATGTGATAATAGTCCTTAATATTTGAAAGGTAGCTCTACTCAGAAAAAGAATAAATATTTTCTCACATTCATTAAAGATGGAAAAAGAAGTAGAGAACTTAAGAAAAAAATCGTATTTTGCCTTAATATTGAGAAAAAATATCTAGCAATAGGATAAGGAAGCATCATAACAAAAGGACTTTGTGATTGCTGATATTCTGTTGTTGGGCTGTGAATTTGAGAATTACCTGTCAAGAATGCTGTAGATAATATTACCACCTCCAGGGATGGGGATAAAGTCCCAGTCCTTCCCTGCTGCACTCACCCTGTTGTCTCAGCACACTGCAGCTCTGCACCCTACAACATTGACCCATCACTGACCAAAGTCAGCCATTACAGAGTAATGTGAAGTGAAAGTCATGCCTGGGTTTGGGAAAGGTTTGTATTAGTTCTACAAATTGATGACAGGTAAAGAAGAAAGATTTCCTTTGAATTCTTGAATACCACAATTTTTATGTTTGGCTTTTCCCTCGTCTTCTGATGTCTCAGCCTCTGTCAGAGCACTGGATGAAACAGCCCTTCTTGAGAGCTCAGAGCCCAGGAGAATTGCTCCCCTAGGCTTTCTTTAGTGCTTGCTGCTGCTTCCATTTCTGTTGCTCTGATTCCCCAAGGGACAATCCTGTCATGGCCAACAGTGTCAACACAGGAGCTTAACTTCCTGGCACCACCAGGAACTCTTCTGGAAGCACTGACAGGGTGCAACAACAGGGGAAACCCTTTTCCTAAAGAGTGTGGCTGGCTAGTAGTCCAAAAGGCTCTCTGAAGTGACAGTGTCTGACTGCGCTGACAGCTGTAATTAGCATTTTTTTAAAAAAAAATCTTCATTAGGGCTGTGGGGGAAAACTCCAATTCCTTCAGCAACAGGTGTTTTGGTATTTCTCCAGTTCTTACTGTGATGGCTGGTCTAGTGGATCAGTGTCTTTTGATATTTTTCTCTGGCAAAACAGTCCTGTCATCACAGACAGGAGAATCCTCTCCTACAGTGATAAACCTTGCTATTAGAAGGGATTCGAAAAATCATTTTGCTTTTCCTGTTCTCCTGCTAGAAACTCCCTTTCAATCTATCTCATTTGCACATAAACCTTTATGAAAACACCCATGCGGTGGCATGCATCACAGTCATCCAAACAATATTGATGTTTCTTAATTTTCCACACACCCATTTTCTGGAGTGATTGTGCCAGCTACCATGGAGCCAAAGGCAGTTAATAGCAAGGATCACAAGCGGCAAATTAGAAGCGTTTCCCGGGTTCTTGCAATGAATATTCTATTTCTTCATCATCTTTAGTTTCGACATGGAGTGACAAATCTCCAGCTGGGAAAAACAGTGTTAGTGTGTTGTCCTCAAAGGAACAGTAGTGATTTATATCAACTGAGGGCCAAGCAGAATTAATAGAAGAAGAAATAGAGACAAATTCTCATAATTCTGCACACTGGACACTAAATCTAGGTAGTTTAATGATGGCTAGTTACAACAATACCAGAGACTTCTTTCTCTACCAGTCCAGTCAAATGATACCCAGTCTGATAGGAGCCCATGCTGAGAGAGAGCTCAAAGAAGGGGCAATACCTCCCCAGCATGTAGGTTAGAATTGCCCCAGTCTAGAAAAAATTAGGAAGACAACAAAGGCATCCTACAGGACCCATGCTTTTTTTCCCAGGCATTTGTCAACAAACACCATTGCAGGTCTGCTAGCATGGATAGACTCAGTGGTGTCTTATAGCCCTTTTGCATCCCTGCTCTTTCAGCCACAAATGCTGAAGAGCTTCCTTGGGATGCTCATTTATGTTTCTCTTTCCAAAATTCAAAGAATTTGTGCAGGAGACCCATAATACATAGGAGGCTGTAGGCAGAAACCTCATTTAGAATACAGGCTCCCTATCATGAAGTAGTTAAGTGGTCTGAATGTCTCTGATTATCTCCAGATCATCAGAAAGGCTGGTACATTTTTAAGGTCTTTTCCCTGTGACTTCAGGATCTGTTTATTTTGTCACACGGCTTATAATTATTCGCAGAAGTATCTTATCCCCAAACTTGCAGTGCTATGGTTTTGTGGCTACTGGCATCCACCTTCCAGAGCAAAGATTACACAGACAAACTCTCTATTAAAATGCACTCTTTGTCACTGTTGGATCTACCTTGAACTGCATATAAAAACCAGATTGTCATGCCAATCGCTGATAAGAAAATTTTTCCCATGAATATGAACTTTCTACCTATCTAAGTCAATTGTGTTTTGTCTGCAGGACAATACATCCTAGAGCAGAATGTCATTGCTAGCAAATATTTTAGCGGGTCACATATTTCCAGTACAACTCCCAGTGTTTGAAATCCCTGATAGTAGCCTGGGGAAACACTTGTATGGATAATATCTCAATATTTTTTTGTCAGATAGATAAGTATTTCAAAATGAACTCATCAAAATATCCCTGCAAGGTTAATAACAGTATAATTAAGCTAGTGAAACATATAAATCTGTTTAGCTGGTGTGAAAATGAACTGCACTTGACTGACATATATCGCGGAAAAGAAATTGAAATAGGAAAAGTGATGCACTACCACAGGAGGTACTTTTAAGCTGCAGTGAATGAGAGCAAAACCCGTTGACATAACCTCAGTAAGAATCCAAGACTTCTTATGTAATTTGAAAGCAGAGAAAATAATGAATTAGTGGAAAAGACACTGTAGGATGCCCAAAAGAACACAAAGCAAAGAGGAACACTTAGGCTGTCATGTCTATTTAGCTACAGATGTAAGATTAACAACTGAAACTGCAACTTTAACTGCACGTAATGCATAAAGGAGGCTTCTATAATGTTCTTCTGCAGGCTCGTGGGGAGATAGAGATTTTGCATCAGAAGAGTCAATTAAAAGATCCATCCTCCAGTATGTTATTCAATCTTTTGGCGTAAAAAGCAACAACAAACCTGTTATTACAAACAGCCTTCCCTGTTTCTCTGATTCCTATAAAAGAGAAAGTAACCACATCCACTTAAGCAAAGCCTTTTTTCTTGGAGTGAGAATAGATAATAGACCACTGTTCTCCTAATCTTTTCCTTTGAATGAATGGTGGGACAGTTCTTCCCATTGTTCTCATCCCTGTAGCCCTGCCTCACCCAGCTGGGTGTCAGGAAAAAGTGGGTGGGTATGACTCCCTGGGGGGTTGCCTAACAAGGAACAATGTTGTGCAGCTGACAAAGAAATGGGTCCATGGCTGAGGAGCCTTAGGCAGATGCTCGGTTAAAAGCCAGAACAGCTGTTGGGGTTTGACACGCTCTTGACAAATTGTTTCTATTGGGAAATACATTTGCTGTAGGTAGCTCAGTGTACAGCTGAAGTACCAGCTGCAGATTGAGCTCTGGGTGCCAGGAACCCAAGGCAAGAATCCATGAACTTTTGCAGGCACTTTGCACAAGAAAGAACACCTGTGGGACCAGCCAGGTGACCAGACAGAGGCATAACAGCAGCTGATGACTGAGGGAAAATCCCAGACACTGGCATGAATAGACTGTGAGAGTATAAAAGCCAGGGGTTTCCTTTCTTTGGGATCCCTGCTCGGAGGCACCAGCTTGAGCTGTAATTCAGTTTTTGCACCAAGACAAAATTACTTGAAAGAACCAGAGGTCTGAGACTCTGCAATGGGAAACCTGTGGCCAAATCAGTAAGGAAACCTTGTCTGACAGTGTGAGAGTGGGGTTTGTAAGGAGTCAAGCAGGGCACCCATCAGCTCACTGGAGCCTCTGAAAGTCTCAAGTGGTGGGAATGTGACTGCCAGAGTGATTGAACAGACAGGAAAGTTTCCTTAACAAATTTGCTTGGTGGAAAACACGGAAATAATTTATTGGGAAAGTGTAAAAGCAGAAAGTACCATGCAGTCGGGTGGTGATTGATACCACTCTCTGCAACACTCTCACATTTGTGCCCAGACATCTGGGACCATTAGTCTTTACCTAGTGATAGCTTTCCTTATAATAACTCAAGCTAAGGAGAAAGGATTGGTCAAAAGGCAGATCTATTAGAGTAACAAATGACCTTTTCCCCAACATATCTTCTCAATTCCAAGTTAAACTCCACACAGGTAAAAATTGGGAGTTGGAAGTATTTGAGGCAAAAGCACTATTCTTAGACTTTTGCTTAGGAGGTCTGCTGCACCATACTCATTTAAGCAGAGGAATAAATTCCCACTTCCTCTCCTCTTTCTCACCTACAGCCTCTGATCCTGGAGCCAAGCTTATCCCTTGTGCATAAATGTCCCCTTGATGGAGGCAGTCTACTTTCTATCAAAGGAATGCCTTCCCCACTCATGGAGTTAGCTTGCAGTTTTTAAAAGCAGAACAGGACAAAACATTTTCCCATTGAAGCTGTGGGACAGCCTCTTACAACCTTCTTTTACAGAATAATCAGTTGTACACACAGAGGAAGTTTGCTTGTTTCATAATGATTCCACTCTTTGGAAAAGCACTACCCAGCAAGATATCCTGGAAGTTACCTGGCAGTAACAAATATGTCTATTAGATTTATGTGTTAATCATCAGCTTTAGCCCTTTGCCCCATATTGGTTGCATATGCATTTCATGTCCTTTTTTTACCCCTTCTTGGAATCACAGTATAGCCCTCAATTTCACTGAAGAAGTTGCACTCTTTTCTCTCACCCTGTACCAGGGGCTTTAAATCTGCAGCTGGGAAAAAGGAGTATTCAAAAATAGTTATTACTGGAAAAGTTCTGCTAGCACATTCAGCTAACTCTAGCATTAACTAGATAATGCATTGTTTTTGAAGAAAAAAGTACCACAAGAGTTAAAAAAGTGTAGAGAGAGATTTAGCAGCTCACTAGATTTCAGGTGATGTTTTACCAGGCTGACTTCTCAAACTCTTCAAAACAGCTAACTATCACAAAATAATTAGAACTATGCTGCTTTACATCAGGTAAAGGTTGACCTGCCCACATCCACGAAGATGTATTTGCCGACGGTGAGGGAAGCAAGACACACAAATCAATATGATTTATAAGCAAGCTTCATCTTTATTCCCGGAATCACACACTTTTATACTATTACAGTTAATTATGCCTACTAGTCGTAACACCATTGGTTAACTANTAGGGAAGAAATGAAAGTCTAAAGAATAACAAAACAAAAAAAAAAAGGTCCAAATACAGGTGCCACTATTCTGCTTTTATATCCTCAATATCTGCAGATTTCTTTAATAACAACAGTTAGCATTCAAGTAAATGTTAGGAATAGTCCACTCAATTGGCAATCAAAACAAAAAAAAATACAAGATGAATTTTAGCTTATTTATAGTATCCAATTTATCTACAGTATTGATAACTTCCTCTGAGATCATGACCAGAATAAAAGCCCAAGAGTGAATATTTAGCAAAAGTTGAGATTTAAATGCTGCAGGAGAGAAAACAGTGTGTAGTAAAAATGAGTGACAGCATTCTGCAGAGGCTGGTTAGATTTTTACACTTCCTGTATGCTTCCATTTCTGCAATTCATGGTATTACTAGATGAACAAATACAAACAGATATTTAGATTTATAAATAATTTTTTTTTAGTTAAGGTGTCTGTCACGTGTAATCAGTTATTTGTAACAATGAACCTAAAAAAATAAAGAGGTTAAATACTCATGCTACTGGAGTCAAACACTGTGGTCACATTTGGCATTAAGGTGACTTTTGCCTCACAAGTGCTTATGTGTTTACTGCTGAGCTCCACTGACAGCAGTAGAAGTCCAGATCATGTGTTCAATAAATGCTGTTCATGGCTTTGCCTAGTTAATATCCTCCTGGCCTATGCCATGAAGAAATAGGAAAA
>VZTX01029431.1:385779-404043 GCA_013400915.1 Pardalotus punctatus
TATTAAGCAAACACTTTTCCATTTTCTTGTTTTTTTTCCCATATACCAGCTGTCTATAAAATAAAAAGATGCTTATTTATCCCTTCGTGATCTACTACACAGACTTAAATTTGGTACAACTCTGTTCCCTTGATGGCTGTTTGAGACAGACACACTAAAAAAATGTTGCGCCTGTGAATTGCACGCAGATTGCAGTTATTGGCATGTACTTTTAAGAAGATGCTTTACTCAGATTTGGAAAGCAGGGAAATCACTGCTGTCCTCAGCAGAGAGGGTCCTTTTCTACCCAATGTTAGCACCATAAAACAGAACTAACTGGTTTCTGCCCAGTGGGCCAAGAAGTTACGTTTCAGACTTTTGATCAAATTCCATTGGTATCCATTGGAATTAATTCCTTGATGTCAGTAGTGCATTCAGGTATTCATCAGCTTCCATGTGGGAAATTCAGGCAGATTTAACTGCCTGCACATTTACTTAACCAGCCATCAAATCCTCACATCCTGCTCCCTTCAGGGAGTACCCTCTGCCCACAGTGTACATGGGCCCCACCAGTTTGATCTCCATGTCCGCACTGTGTCTGTCCAGGAACTGGTAATCACTGCACAGAGGAAAAGGGGAAGCCTAGACACTGCCCTTGCCTTTTTCTGTGATTTATAACAAGCTATGCACCTGGCCAAGCTAGGAACAGAGACCTGCCTCTTCCCAGAACTGTTAGATGGTCTGAGAAGGAAAACATCACTTAAAGTGTTAAATATTCCATGTGAGGTTACCATCTATGCACAGCCCAGTAACTAAAGAGTTATTCGAACCAGAAACACAAATAATGAGAAGCAATATAGTTTGAATTCACTGGTTATTTTTCTGTATTCAGTTGGCATCCTGCAAGATCAAGGACTGTCCTCCATACCATGTGCTAAGACTCAAAAGTCACAGCATGGGCACATCCTTAGTAGCTCTTGCTCCATGATTCCACATACCTAAAGACTGCAGCTGGACTCAACAGACCAGTTTATTTCTTCATCCTAAACCAGAATAAGTGGTATTTTATTCCTGACACATATTTATACAACTTGTTCCTAAAAATAATTTACAAGGAAAATTCTTTTCTTAGGCAAATATTTCCTGAGATTTACTATCAGTAGATTTAAATGACTACTGCAGTCAGATGGCTGAGACTTTTGTACCTCCATTGTGACCCAAAAATTTCCAAATATTTTTATTTTCAGTTTAGAAAGTTAGGGGAAAATAAATTAAATGCCCCACCTTGGCTTCACACTTCTCTTTTTAACCAGTTATTCAGTGACATTTTCCTCTTTCATATCCATATGCCATAAGCATTACATTAGAGGAGTTATCTGCCATTAGGATCAAGAGTAGAGGTGACACCAGTTTTTAAATAATGTATTTAGACACTAGAAAATTATCTTTTTTGCCACTCCCTAGGGTTGCCATGGTTTCTGAGCACACAATGGTATTACTAATGTTCAGTTTAACACTTCTAATAAGTACCTGCTGTTCCCTGTTGGTCAGTGTTTTCTGGATTTATTTCCTTCCCTAACAAAATATTAACAGAACCACAGATTGCAATTAGTGTTATGAACTATTTAAAATGCTGCCTACCTTTTACCCTTCATTTAACACTTGATTTTATTTGCCAAAAAAATTCCACTAATGGTAGGTAGGAATCAAAACAGTCCCTCAACCCACAGTTTTGATTGAACATGCTTCTCATAAGGGAGACTAACTAATAAGTGGGTAAAAAAAAGCCAAACAAAGCAACAAAGAAAAATAAAAAATAAAAAAGAACCAAATCAAAACTAAATTAAAAACAAAGCAGGCAGAGTTATTATTTTATAACAATGAAGTGAGACAGACTGCTCTGAGTATGAAGCAAAAACATACTTTTCACCACAGAAACAGCAGGAATGGGAGAGGGAGAGAATAAGAGTACGAGAAAATTTTTTCAGTCCCTACCTCAATGTGTTTAAGACTGCTATATTTACTAACTTTTCCCTTTACTCCATATTGCCAACTTAAGACAAGAAGGGTTTATGGGAAGAATCTTGGACCACCCTTCTCAAAACAAACCTCATCTTAGCCTGATGGAAAGTATTATAAAGATCAAAACTGGACATTTTCTAATAAATTACTTTTTCACTGGAAAATGCTGATTCAGTGACACTGAACTGTGATCAAGGAAAATATTTGTTTAATTGACAATTTTGTGCAAGAAACAATTTAAATGCCATATTTAAACCAAACCATTCCAACAAATACAAAGAAACCATGGGTTTTTTCCTGTGCTAGAAAACTCAGATTTCTTTCAGGATCACTCCACCCCTCACAATGAAATATTTTGGATTCATTGGGGCCACACCTTCCAATCTTATGATAATTGGGTGGAGTAATTTTGGCCAGTTCTGATCTTTGTACTGGTTTCATTTTTTAAGGCCTTCTTTAAAGGACACTTCTGCCATGCTTGTATAATGAAGGGCTTTGTTTACAAGCATTACCACTGGCGGTAACTATTCTCAATTACCCTCACTGCCTCCACACTGTATTACCCATCCTGGGACATGAAGCACAGCAAGCACAAGTGAAAGCTGTAACTCCTGGATAAGAAAAACCCTTATTCAAAAGAAGACTAGATGAGACTTGGGTTTTGTTTTGTTTTTGTACTTTACCTGTCTCTTTGTTATCGACTTTTGACTCTGCTGCCAAAATTCAAGAAAATTTGAGCTAGGAGGATAACACAACCATATTGAAATCTCTCATCAGCCAAATTGAAAAGGGGTTATTTTAGTGCTGCAATCAAGGAAATTATTGGAGTGTGAAGGTGCACCTCATTAGGCAGCAGAGAATCCTTAGGGCACACTCATATGTATTTTAACCACGGGAAAAACTTCAATCTGAACTTCTGCATTCTCAGTTGACACCTCAATTCAATGAGCTTTGGGACACAGTCTGTAGGATCCTACTTCCATAATTTCACTGTTCATGAGAGAATTCATTAGAGCTATTAAACTCTGCTTGCAATTACTAGAAAATAGTGCTGGAAGTTACTGGAAAACAAACTCTTCCTACATGGGAAAGCTTTCTGCTTTGACAAACAAAAATGGGGAATGGAAAAACACAGCATAATGCTGATGTGAATAACTTCTGGTGACTTTTAAAGCTATAATGATACATCCTTTCTTTGCCTCTCATAGAAATAGAAATAGAAATAGAAATAGAAATAGAAATAGAAATAGAAATAGAAATAGAAATAGAAATAGAATGAAATTGCTGCTTTATAGCTGCAGTAAACCAAGAAACAGATGAAGATGGGCTAGAAATGGTAACAAACTGAGCTGTTCCTGTGTGGGGACTAGGAAAGCAGATTCAGATTGCTGACGTGTATCCACAAAATGAGCGTGGAGGGCCCTGGCAGGCTCCTACCCATGAAACAAGCTCCAGCCACATCATCTGGACAAGAAGGAGCAGGTGCTGGAGCTGACTCTTGCTAACAGATACTGAGGAGCTGAGGAGATGGAGCATTGCTTCTGTGGCAGCAAAAGAAAGGCAGAGTTTGGTACTTAAAAAAAAAAAAAAACAACTTAAAAATAATAGTGGCAGTTAATTTATTACTCCACTAAAGAATTCTACCTACTCCTGCATCATCAAGACCAGACATCAGGAGGTATGTTACAGACTTTAGGTCAGGCTGCTCAAATATAAAGAAATTTTGTAAACTGCGCTGACTGGTTTTATTTTCTGAGATATATCTGTCTATATATATTTTATATAAAAACATACATATTTATAAAACTCATACATATTATATATTAAGCATATATGTATAAATATAGGTGCTTGTGGACTTATATATAGATATATAAAAAAAGATCATGTTAAAAAGGTTTATCTACTTGTTCCTTGGATAGTGCACTTTTAATGCACTAAAAATGTAGCTGTCAGAAGGAAAAAAAATCATAGTTTCCTCTGGCCTAGTACATTTGTATAGTTAAATAAGACACCTTTACATGGGCAAGCATCAAGGGGTGCAAGAGTTCTCATCACTAGAAACATTGTATGTATCTCAAGTCTATGAAATGGATTGTTCTGTTCATCAATTTGAGAACTGTCAGGAATTAGACACCTGGATTGTTTATGTGGGAATTTTTGAAGTCTCTTTGAGAAAACCAAATGTGTTCTTTCCCTTTCATAATTCTCAGTAGTAGAATAGTTCATAGAAGATAAATTAAGTCAGTTACAACTGTGAAATCCTGTTGTATTCTAATTACATCCTGGACAGCATCTGTCCTAGCACATTTTCTTCAAAAGGATTTGAAAATATTAATCATTAATTGAAATTTATTAAGTGCTTAGATTATAATTCCTGACATGAAGAGGCATTCAGCCAAGTCTCATATGAACTGTTCCATACAGCTGAACATAGTGAAAATCAGTAAGAATTATTTTCATTGCTAAAGCTGGCACATCTGACAATGCATTGTGTGAGCCTTTCCAGGAAGAATATGCTATTTTTCCAAAGTTTCTGGAAGGACTGTGATATAAAAGAGTGCACTTACAGATTCAAGTACAAATGAATGAAAAAAGCATGCACCAGTTAAGCTTTTTGACTATTGACAATTTGACAATTTTTGTCAATTTTTGCAGTTGTTTTTTGTAATTAGTTGCATTATACCAAGATGAAGTTGTACACTCTGACCATAATACCCTTCTTTTATCATGCCCCTCCACTTGTCCTGATTACAAGAAATATGCAAATGCATGTTGATTATGTTTCACTGTGAAAGAGAATACAACTACTATGGAAAAAAATATGTCTAGGCTTTTTCAAAAATGATCATTGTCATCTAGCTTACAATACAGGAAATTATCACTGCAAGTTGATAAAACTGATGACTGTAAACCTGGTCCTGAGAAATGCTTAACCACCTCAATATGGAGGAGTCTACCCCCACAGCAACTCATCTTGAATGATTTTTGAATAATGACAAGACAATTCCCTCCTTGAATAAATGGATACCTTTCTCCCTACTAAAGCTGCATCCAACATAAATATTTCTTGCTGAGGCTGTTTTCATAAGAATATCCTGCATGAATCCATAGATGGTGCATGAGATTTTGTAAATCCATCAGGGGCTGCAATGGAGTGCCATAAAATACAGCCCCTGGTAGAGCAGTATTATTAGGATCTTGAGGAAAATGATGAGTTCAGTTCATATCTCAGCCTTCAATTCTTTAAACCTTTCTTCCAGACTTCTTGTTCCGTCTCTTACCACAAGAAAGAGAGTAATCTGAAGAGCACAGACACCTCTGTTAGTCTATATGCACACTTTAGAGACCTAGTTAAAACAGCTCTGCCTGCTTGTTCATGAGCATTAGGGAATCATTTTTATATCTGAACAGTCAAACACCCAATACAAGTTCAACCAAGAGTTTCTCCCTTCTGATGGAGAATGTCAGTTGAATCTCAAAGTCACAGAAGAACATTCTTCAATATATTCAGATTTTACGTGTATCTTTTGCCCAACTACATGTTTCTAACTTAATGCAAACACTTATTCCCAAAGAAGACAAATGTGATATGGTTACACAAACTATGTCAATCTGAAGTTTATTCTGACAACTAAACTGACACTTGCTAAGTAACAGTCAATCTATGTGTCATCATAATTTACATTGATTCTTCTACCACTGGATAAGAGACATTCCAGTCAATTTCTAAGGTACAAAGGAAGGTTTAAGGGATGTTCAGGTTTGAAGGAGTACAACGAGTATTTACAAACATACTGAAAAAGAATGAATCTGATGTAACTACATTTACCCTTTGTGCCTGACCTAGGAGCCAGCTGCTTGCCCATGGTGTGTTTATCCAGCTGGAGAGCTGGACATTTTGTCCAGAAGGTTACTCTGAGAGACAGCAACAAAAGCTTTACTGAAATCCAAAAAGATTACATCAACTGGCTTCGCTTAATCAAGTAGGTGCGTTACCTTGTCAGAAAAGGAAATTATGTTTGACAAGCAGGTCTTTCCCCTTGTGAAGTTGTGCTGGCTGTGACCAATGACTGTCTTGTGTTTCAGGTGATTTTTCAATACCTCCCTGAGTGATTTTCTCCATAATTTTTCCCATCACTGAAGTGAAAGTGACAGTGGCAGGGAAAAAAAAAGACCTATATTTACCAGGGTCATCCTTTTTGCCCTTCTTGAAAATTAGGACAATGTTAGCCAGCTCCCAGTCAACTCAAGATTCCTAAGGCTGTTCAAAAATCGATGTGAGTCCTCACAATGACATCACCAGCTGTTTGAATACACTCAGATGAAGCCCAACAGGCCTCATAGAATTTTAGTGATGCAGCTGGACCTTAAAAGGTACCACACAAGGTTCTGCAGGTTCAGGGTCAACTAAAAGGTACTGCACAAGTTCAGGGTCAACTGGGAGTTTATCTTTCTTGTCATCATGGTCCTCCAGCTCAGGGCACTGAAATCCCTTGGCCTGTAACCAGTATTGAACACAGAGGCAAAGAAAATATTGAACACCTCTGCCTCATCTGTGTCCCTGTTTGTGAGGTGACCACCCTCACCCTGTACTGGGCTGATGCTGTTTTTACACTGCCTTTCCCCATTGAAGTATTTGAAAAAATTCTTTTTATTGCCCCCCACGGTTCTGATCTGCTTCATATCCGACTGAGCTTTGACCATATGAATTTTCTCCCTACACTGGCAAGCAGCATCCCTGTATTCCTCCCATGTCACCTGACCTTGTTCCCACTGGGCACACACCTTCCTTTATTTGCCTTATCTCCAAAAGAGGATCTCTGCTCAGCCAAACCTGCCTTCTGCACTGACACTTTTTCCCTTTCCACCTTACCATATCTACTTTAAAGCTTTATTGGTGAGCCCCTCCAGCTCTGCTGCTAAAAACCCTTTCTCCCTCTGAGAAAGATGCATCCCATCAGCTGACAGTAGACAAAGCTCTGCATGTTCAAGGCCTGAACACTGGTGATGGATAAATAATGCTTTCACCTAATGGCTGCATGATACCAGTCCATACCAGTGCAACTAGCAATTCCACAGCAGGCATACTCAGACCTCATTAGTGATGTAGGGACTCAGAGAGGAAAGGTAGACCTGTGCTGAGTAAACCAGGTCTGGATGAGATCTGGTCAGTCCTCCACACCCATAAAAATCCAGTCACACGCTCACACCACAACACCTTCAGTACTGTTTTTCACACTGGATGAATACAATCAGTCATAATACTGATTATTCTAATCATCCACAATTAGTATTGATTGTGAGGAAAGGGGAAAATATGACAGCAGTTTTGTGTAAAAGAGGGCTGAGTTGACACAGAGTTGTACTGTTAGAGCTGTAGTCAATAAAAATGCATTTATGGATAGAGAGGAGGTTACACACTGAGATACTGATTGTGGCTTACACCCTCTTTCTCTCTTCTCTGCAGTCACTACACATCAAGTGTACAGAAGCAACTCTTTCTCCTTTTCAAACGAGCTTCTGTGGGCATATTAGGATAAGATCATTGCATTGTTGCAGCGAGCAGATTTAAAGTAGGAATAAATCATCACAGCATAGCTAAAGTCACTGCAATCTTTTTAGGAAAGGCTCAGGTGCTCAACTAGAGAAATTGATGTCATGGTTGTGAAGTCAATGAATTATGATGAATGAGTTAATGCAAGTTCATGCCAGCTGAGGGACTGTCCTCCTCCCTCATTTATTGCCTTCCTAATTTATCTATCACTTTCCAAGGCTGATCAGTCACATCAGGATGTAAAACAGGTGCAGAGGAAGTTAAAAAGGTGCATGTTAAACACACCCTCATGCCTACACTGATTCCTGCCATGGAATTCATGCTCCTCTTGGTGCACATTGTACAGTATATCTGAGTTCACTCCACATACTCCTTTCACAGGGCAGAGCATCAGGGTTGCACTGAAAACAACATGAATTCGGAATCCAAAGAGAGAGGAAAAAAATAAGGTTAGATATTATAAAAAAATTCTTATCAAAAGTCCTCAATTCTAACCACAACCTCAAAAATTATCAGTAAATTAAAACTTTCTGGAAAACTAAACCTCACAGCAATAGTCCTGTAACGCAATATGATGAAAAATCAAAATCCAAATAACACTTAACTCCAGCTGATCAAAGTGTAAAAATTCCTCAGGATTATTTCAAGTAACTTAGTTTCACATGGAAACTTTTGAGATTCCTTTTAAAATCTAAAGTTAAATAAACTCCAGTCTGTCAAGAAAACTAGAAAGGAACATGTGTTCCATCCCTATGACTTATATCTAAGCAGTCACTTTGGATATTTTTGTGATTCCAGCTGTAAGATATAAGAAAGAAAATACCTCATCTTTACCAAATTCTTTATGTTAAGCAGAAAATGATGTTGTCACACAGGCACTCTGCATAGTTTTAAAATTAGAGAATACACACAGTACAAACGCAATATGTCTGACAAAAATATTGTAACATTTTGTTGCAGCTATTTTCCCCCCACTGATTTCTCACACATGGTATTTTGGAGGAAACAGGAAGAAGTGTTTTTTCATTCTGTTTGCTGCTGCAATTCAGCAGCCCAGAACTTCTCCAAGATTACATTTGTGAGCAATTTGGTGCAAAATGCCCTCAAAATAGGATTCTTCTCTTTTATATTTTACACATGGTTTTCAAAATTACAAATGACCTCTCTGCTCACAGAGGAAAGGGGTAAATACAGGTTGAATCAAATATCTCATCAATGAATTTGGGGACTCCAGGCCTCATTAAGATTTTCTTGATTATAATCTGCTGCTAAACCAACAATAACACTGTCAGCTCTTGTTTGCACGAAGTGTAGGTACAGTAATCTCTACTTGCTTTTGAGCAATGGCAGAACTAGACCTGTTATGAAAGCTACTGAAGAAATTCATAGTACAATACAATTACATGTTCAATACATGACTAATTGGTTCTGAACACATTTGCCACGTGCTTACCATCATTGCTCAGCTAACTTGGATCTGATTCACAGCTACTGAGGCAATGCAATATACTATTTTAAATTCCTGTGTTAAAAGGAGGATCTGAGAAGGAAAAATGAAACTCCCTGTTTGTCTTGAATACAAGACATAAGAAGACACTAAATATCTAGATATTATTTTTTAAGAAGCCAAAATGAAACTATAACATATTTTACAATTGCAAACAAATTGATTGCTGTGAGGAAAATACTTAGGGAGCATGCCAACTTACAAAATTGTACAGTTTTTAGTGCTTAGTGGTTTCATCTTTCTGTGTTTAATCAAGAAGTATTCTCTATCAAGATTTAAAGCTGTCTGTCTTGATGTTCAAAATATGCTATCCTTAACTTCCTCGCTTGCCAAAATCTGTAAGAACATTGAATTTAGTACACAGTATATCTAAAGTGTATCACAGTCGGATGGCTCTTCTAGTTTGCAGTTGAACATTAAGCCAGTTTCTTTTTTATGCCAGCATATTTTTTAGATGTTTTTATAGTTATATTAAATTGGATTTTTTTTTTCTAAGACTATAACATAATTTAAGATATCTGATCCTGACAAGATCATGACAGCTCCTTTGAAGATGGAAGAAGATACTTTCACAGATTCCAATTAGAGAATTGACTGACTGTAATAAGGTTTCCTGGTGAGATTTATACACAATGGTAAACAAGGATTGATTATTCTGCCATATTAGCATGGTGATATAACTAATCAAGCACTGAAACTAATTTGCTTACTTTGTTGATTTTGACACAGACAGTATTTCATTATTAGTTATTACAAATTTTGCTAGTTCAGTTGAATAATGTGAATTACTTAGTTTTAGTGACAAAGTTTCTTGTTTTAGTGAAGATTTATAACCTGGAAGTTCTAAACAGAAGCTGATGTTTGCTTGTTTTTTGGAAGGCAACATGCATCTGTGTCTTCTGCCTATGAATACCCAGGATAGATAGCAAGTGGCTGGCCTGACAGCCTGAGCTCTGCTAACAAGTTTGTTTCTCACTTCACGCTAACAGGAAAGCATCCAGCACACTAATCACACTGTTTTTTTCAGTAGCAGCTATTTTTTCCACAATCCTGCCTCTGGCTTTTATTTGAGTGCTACTGAAGGGAAAGAAACAGGAAAGAAATAACATGAGGAACATTTTCTCCTTAAAAAGCGCATCCAAGTTACTCTGAGGAGCAGCACTATTTTTAAAAGGGAAAAAAGCCCCCCAAAGCAACACATGAGCTACAGCATGTGATATCACAGTTCCCCATTATTTTTTTCTACCATAAATGTCACAGGACTGACAAATACTAGCACAAAATAAATTCAGTTATAAGAGCAATGGTAATAACAATTATCCCTAGATGATCTCAACTGATTGTGAATACAGCCTCGACAATAATACTTGTGCGTGTGTATGCACACAGAGATATTTTAATTTCTACACAATAGTTCCAGCATCTCCCTTAGCACCATAGGTTACCATCCAAATAAAAGTGTCTTCAAGGACTACCACTAGAATCTGGGCTATACCAATGATCCCTGCTAGAGCTGCCCTGTTGGGAGAGGGTAGGGAGAAGTCAAACCTCTGAACAATGAAACTGCAGCTCTGGAACTCCATTTTCCTTCACTCAAGGTGATAGTGGACACTGATCATTTTTCTGTATGACACTTCTGTATGACACTCAAGCGATTCCACAAATTATCTGAAATGCTGGGCACTTTTTTTGTGCATTATTTTTGCTTGACATACATAATCACAGTCAGACCCTCACCCTCATGCATCCTTGGCAGGATCTGAAGTATGCTGCTTCCCAGAGCACCATTAGCCTTTCAGACAGGGTGAGCATTAGGTTTGTTTCATGAAAGGTTCTAAGAGAAACCAGCTGTCTCTCCACAAGGATTACTTCTCAGGAGGAAACGTTCTCTATATATACAAGAAACTGACCAAGGAAATGGATTTAATCTCATACAAGGCATATCAGGAATCACAAAAAGGAAATTAGCTGCTGTTCAAAACCCCCATATATAATTTTCTACACAGTACCCACGATACAAAATGTGTGATAGTCATTGCATCCTTCAATTGTGAGGAGGGCAGCAATGCAAGGAATTTACTTTCAAATCTCTACTAATTGGCACAGTGTAACCCAATTAAGGATCTTTTCATAGAAAAAGCCTTAAAATTTTCATTCAAGCCTTAAGAACATTGGAAAACACACAAAGCAACACTAATATGCCCTTTTAAAATAAATATGAACTAATTAGCAACTTGCTGAGGTAGTCAATCTGCTGTTTGGATAATTCTAGTTTGAATAATTGTGACAGAGAAATGTCTGGTGGCAGTGCAAGCTCTGTAAGACATAATGTTGCGTTCACTACCAACGGAGTTAGGACTTGTTTCTCCACATGTAATTAGGGATAGGTTAGGTCTTTAACAGAGGAGCTAATTTCTAAGGAAATGAGGAAACACAACATTTTACAACCTGAAAATGCTGTAAACTTGCCCTTTTTCAGGACAAGTAATAGAGTGTTTCCCTTTACTCTGTGTCTGTAGGTACAGCAAGAGCATGAAGTCAACTACATCTCTGGCACTTCATGGGAGAATTTAGCAGAGACCAAGGAAGGAGTCTCTTCCCTCACCCACTACACATTGCTACTTTTCAGGCTAACATCAGACTGTTTTGTGTCCCAGGTACTTACTGTGGTTATTAATCCCTGAAACTCTCACTTGAGTTGGAAAGAGGAAAGAAGATGAATATGAAGACTTGTTTTCATGTGCTGCTCTTTCCTCTCCTGCACATCCATGGGGCTCTCCCTCTAAATATGCCAGTCTTCTTCCATTACCAGCATCTTTCAAAAGCAAAAGAACAAATATTAAGAAAGAAAAGGGTGGAAAACATGGTTTAACATGTCCATTTTAGCTAGCTCTGGAGTATAAATGTCCTGTAGAAGTCCTAGAGAGAAACTCCTACTTATTTTAATGAAATGAAATTTTTATTTAATGAAAATAGTTGGTCCTTAATAAGTCAAATCCTACTGATGCATTCACAGTGGGAAAGATCTCTGCCTATGGCCCTACCTACACACACACTTATTAGACATGAGAGAATCAACTTTAAGTGTTTTAGAGGAGGTGTCAAGGAAACTGAAACTTGAAATATTGTTAATAAAATGCTGGCAATGGGAAAAAGATAATTACAGAGCATTACACTAATGAAGACAATTTCAAATGTACTCACAGGTCACAAATGCATTGTCTCCTATTATACTTCAACTAAACTGATTTTCTGCAGTGTCAGAGGAAAACAAACTCACATCGCTTAAAGACAGCTATGCAAGGATGGTGTGCTGCAATATTTAAAAGCAGCCCTGCTAAAGAAGGGCAGAATATCACACACCACCATCCACACTGGAAGTGAAGACCTCTAAATTCAAGCTGGTTACTGTTATCTGTCTTTGGCATGCTGATGTCCTATAAAAAAAGCCAACTAGTTACCTTTCTGGAAGTATATTGACTTAGTATCTAAAGAAATCTTTCAAATATTGAGTGGGTTCATTTTTTGCTCAACAGAGAACCTTAAAGGACCTCCTCCTTCAAAGACCTTTATTCAGACACCTCCCCCCAGAGCCTTTTTTTTTTTTTTTGTGGTCTTTTAACATCCATTAGATTTCAGAGCCACAAAGCCTCTTCCTGTCAAAGCCACTCAGATTAAATCACAGCACCATGCAGTAAATGGCCCTTCAGTGAAAAGCTCTCTCAGGCTAGTCACAATAATAAAGCAGGCTTGAGAACACTACACAGTGTTTGGTGGTTTTTTAACGGTACTAGATGTAGATGAGGAAATTATAGTGCTGGATTATATGAACAGGCACGGTGGATTTCCTGCAGCATTCATTTGCTGTGTGACTGACAGTTCCTGCATAACTGGGGGGTGGCAGGAGAGGTGGAAAGTGAGGAAACTACAAACTAATGAAATACCTGTGTATGTGACAGGTAGCAGGAGAAGCCACAAAGATAACTATCAGCCAGGGAATAGTGCTACCTATACCAGCAGCTATTTTACCATCAAACGAGACAGTAATTATAAAACAGATGTTATGGAAAATTTGGAATGTAGAAAGCCAGACATGACGGTAAGCATAAAAGACAGTTCCTCTGATGAAGAGGGGGAGTTTAATTAGTGACAAGAGGAAGCACAGATTAATTTAATTTCTGAGTAGGTGGAAGTAGCACAGAAGTGTGCCAAGGAAGTAGTTTGATTCAAGTGACAGAGACTTGAAAGATGTATGCTGTATTTGAATATGGAGGTATTAATTGGAAACAAATAGTAGCTTCTTCCTTCAGGGTAACACTTCAGGAAAAACAACCTGAAATGTTGTATCAGAAGACATGAAAATAGATATTAAGTCGATCTTTTACACTACTTGGAAAAACGAAATACTACTTTACTAGCCTGTCTAGCAAATACAATTTAATAACAAACCCATATGGTAAGTCATGAATTTATAATAAGCATGCACTGAAAACCTCCATTGATCTCCCTTTGAGGAAAGAAACATCAACTCACAGTAAAAGTTTTCAAAATAAGTATTAAGTAAGACAACTGTTTTAAGAATCAGAATCCACAAAATAACATTTCCTATTATTGATTATTGGAATAAAGAACAAATGATAGACCCTATGCAGCACTACTGGCATTCTCAGGGGCCACTGGGGAACATAAATTTCTACAGCTACCAGATTGTTATTAAAAATGAAATCTGTATTTAAATGTGTTGGTTGCATTTGTCATTCCTCCTCCTTTGCAGTGTCTTTGCACCGACCTGTTTTCATGGAACACATTTATCCAGTGAATTTAATTTTCAAGAGCTTGGTTTTAAACAGTACATTTATCCCAAATAATGTGACTCAAAAATGCAAACTGAAAACCAATACCATCTACTGATATCTTTATCTCACACTTCCAGTAAAGGAAGTGGTCTGGCTTAAGTACACAGCACTAGATTATTTTGGTTTGGTGTCCACACTGGACAAAACTGTGGAAATATAAGAGAGAAAAAGAGGACTGCAGAAGTGCTGTTTTGAAGATTAAGAAGTTTAATCTATTCAGCCTATCAAAGTGAAGACTGAGGAGTAATTTGATCACTGTGTGTCAGTGCTTTCACTTGGAGAAAATGCTTAATGGCAGGGGACTTGCTGACTGTGCTGATGAGAAGGCAAGAAAATTAAATTTGCTGTATGCTAGAGCTAAGTACACTGAAGCTTGAAAGATGGTGCAGTCCCCTAGCAGCCAGGGCAATTGAACATTTCATTCAGGGAGGCAACATCACAGATTTTGAGTTCAGCTACAGCACAGCTGTGAAGTTTCCATATTTTGTCCCATTTGAGTTCAAGACTTAAAATATCAGTTTGATTTCAGGAATTACTCAAACCATTTTTAATTTTGAGCTGTAGTAAAGCCACTGATCAAAGGCAATGTGTTTGTCAATGGGGTAGATTTACCATCATCGTGGGAGAAAAGTTTTTCTGCTTTCAAGGAAGAAAACATACCAGAACCAAGCTTTTGTGGGAAACTAGGCCGAGAGTATGAGTCAAGGAAACCTGCATCATCTCACTCCTATTCTTGTGTTCACATTAAGACCATAAAGCTAATAAAACACTAAGCTTCTGTGCTTTAGCCTGACAACTCTAAGATTCAGGGGAAAAATTTTACTTCAGGGAAGATGGTCAGCCTCTTGGAGAGCTGTGTGATCTTTCTTATTTTAGGTTTATTTATGCTTCCTTAGCATAAGTAGATCTCTGTCTGTCCATCAATCCTTGTGTCATCCAGTTCAGCTGTCTTAAGAAATGAAGGATTGGACAAAACAAAAATCTTTGACAAAAAGAAGACCAGCTAAGGGAAAAATAAAAAAGGATTAAGGTAGTACAGCCCAAATTAGACCATTTCCACAGCTTCCAGATTTTATGACTTCCTTCCCCAGCAACAATAAAATATGCTCCCAGAATATTTCCAGAATATTCCAGACATGTGAACGCCTGCCCTCTCCTTCCCTTCTGTGCCCATTGTAGGAATTCAGACTTTTTCTAATGTATATCTGCTCTTACCCAGTTTAATAACAGCAGAAAGGACTCTGATGTCAATAGGACATTTTCTTGCATTAATGAACCAGACAAGCTGGAGACCTCCACTGCTGGTAATGAGGATGATCAACAAGGTCTTGGCTATTTTGGCTACCTGAGATACTCTTTTTCTACAACCTGGAAATAGGAACAGGTGACCTCAAAATATCCTGAAAATACACACTCTGTTTCTTACTCTATGAAACCACTTGTAAGGGTGTTCCAGAATATGTCAAATTAACTGGTGAATATTTCAAAAATATGAGTTCATTTGTCAGCATTTTTACTGGTGAAAGCAAGGACTGAAAATACTTTCCTGGGAGAAAAGTCAGACTTGTATTCTCTTTGCTGTTTGCTCTTATTATGTAATACCCACTGAGTTTGCAAGAAAACATGTATTCATCATCTCCTTAAATATTTTTTACAGTTAACTGAACTAACTCTAATGAATAATGCTGAAACTGTGCATGCTCTGCTACTCAAACTGATTTCAGGTTGCTTTTTTTTTAAACTACCCACACAGTGAGGACTGCTTCCCAAGTTAATGTCTCATTAACTCAAGGCATAAAAACCCCAACAAAACAACAGCAAATTCATGGTAAATACAAGATCCATAATTGCGTAGACTTCATACACTACATTTAATGGATCTGTGAGAAAACACAACCTTAAAATGTTTACATGAACCATCACTCGCCTTCAGCTGTTCTTTATACATATACATTTTTGGTTAAATTATTTTTGAAGATATGAACCAGACATTTGAAAAGGTAGTTATCTGGGCTCAGGATAAACAAACAGAGGTCTAGTTATATTATGCAGGCAAAACCTGAATAGTGCCAAACTCCATACAAAAATATCTCATTTGTCCCCACCACAAATTGAATAAGAAAGCCTCCAGTAATGTTTGTAGACTGGTCTTCAGTTTAATGACACTGAAGTTTATAGGATATGAAAAGACTGCTTCTTATTAGGTTAGATGAGATGTGAACTACTCTTGTTGCATTTGTCAAGTGTTTGGAGTATTGTAGCCAGAATCAATTAACGACAGAAAATAGATTTGAGAACGGTGCTGAACAAACACAGTGGTGGGTGAGGCAGCCTGTGGGAAATATCAAGGGCTAGGACATGCCTCTCCATTGATAGGCAAGGAGGAAAGGCACATCCAAAGAAATAGAACATTTCTTAACTTTATAGCTGAGATGACCACATGGAAATGGCAAAAAAGAGCAACCCATATTTCACAATGGAAAACAAATTCATTGAATTGCTTGGCATTTTCTTCTTTCTATTCTGCCACACACACACACATGAGGTAAACTAATACCCGCTTTCTTATCTCCTAGCTCAGCTTCCCAGGGAGAGGAGGCAGGACCTTTCCTTTCTTAACAAGGCTGATCTTTCCTAGCAGATGGAGAAATCTGCCTACCTGGAGCATTTCCTTTGGCCATATCCCAAATTCCACAAGCCTATATGTCTTTGCATTCCTGAGCCACAGTATGCTCAGGGCAGGCACCAGTATCACGCTATTTGCAGCATGACTTGGGATGGCAGCTACAAGGAGAGCAGCAACGCCAAGAGACATCTCCATGTCTGACAAGAGCAATGAGTACCCCGCAGTAAAGCACAATAGCAACAAGAAAAGGGAAACAGCCCCGTGCTAAACATTGCTGCTCTTTTGTTCATAGATCAGGTAAAGCCCACAGGGGCTTTGGAAGAAGGGAGAAAGATAACCTAAGAAATTATTTCAGGGTCTGTGCATCTGTTCCCAGGAATAACAGAGATGGCATAGGATAGTTATATGTTAACAGATTCTCTTACTTCTTAGGCTTTTCTGCTCCCAGGCAATCTGGAAATGACATTCTCTCTTTATACTACTCTGTTCCCATTTCCTGCCAGAACCAGGAAGTAGAGAGAATGATTTATTTCTTTGGCACATCTTCCAAGCCAAACAAACAAACAAAAACAACAAACACCCAAATTAACTATTGATTCTGTTTCAGCTTTTGCTCCCAAAATAACCTTACATTTCTTCACATAAAAATAAAATATATTTGCTTCACTTGTTTTTTATATGCCTTGAATGAAAATAAACAAACAAAAAGCATTCCAGGGACAGCAAAAGCATGCAAGTGAGTATTCCAAGTGATGTGTATTTCTGAGTGGATTTCCTCATGTTTGCTTTTTCCTCCATAAGAATGTTAACAGGGTTTCTCTCCATCACTCAGCTATCAATTTCTGTGCCATTTGCAGGAATGTAATTGTTTTCAAGACCTCTGCCCCTCTGCCAAATGCCAGTAGAATTGACCAGTGGTCCAAAAGTTAATTTCAACAGTTTGCAGACACACAGACAGGGGAACATGACTCCAAAAGCCTCATTTCCTTAGGAAAACAAACAAAAAAACAGTTAAATTTCATTTAGATACTTGAGGATAAATATATAATCTTGTGTAAAGAAGAATAGGAACAAAATAGAAAAGGATTTCAAGAGTAATTCATGTTTAGCCTGGTAGCTGAAATGGACACACAACTATGAGCCTTATAAATAATCTCTTTCACCTCAAAACAAGCAGCTGGCATCTGTGAGAGCTGCTTACCCCACTGACATAAGCAATGGATCACTGGTTATTGATTCCATTAGACACAAATCCAGATTGTGAATAAAATGTCATCTTGATGTACTGGCAGCTACTACTGAGCTTTAAGAAAGAGGGTTTAGAGGGGACTGCAATCATGGTAATGTAAGAACTGTATCAAGAACAACACACAGCTACTGCCAATGCTTAACTAAACTGCAAAATATGTTTCATGCTGGGAAATAGCTCCATCTCCTGTTCTGCCTACAGAACTCCTCAAAATCCTAATTTCAAAAAATAAGCAAGAAAAACCCACTCCACAGCTGCTCTTTAACAGTCTTTAAAAAGAAAATAAAATTCAACCTTATGTCTACAAAATTAAATCACTCTCATATACACATTTAAATACTCCCTTTATCTTGCTGGGATGAAGCATTAGCAAAAAATATTCAAGCAGCTGCTAAAAGAAAGCTGTTCCTATTTGTTAAGGCATCATAAGAAACGATGATGAGGGATGTTCTCAGCTCCCCCCCCCCC